>CAJHQQ010001795.1:0-82261 GCA_905132885.1 Moricandia moricandioides
GGGTTTAACAAAGATAGAAAACCTTAATAAATAGTCTAAATTCGGCCAGGGAATTGTCTTGCAATTAATGAGACTTCTGGGTAAAACTTGTAGTTTCCCAATATTTCTGCCGACTTTATCGTCGATCGACGCACAGTGTGTGACATCGATCGATGGTCCATTCATAATTCTGAATCCGACTCTAGGTTTTGGTTGAGCTGTCCTAATTGATCCAAAATAGTCCAAAAGCTTCAATTGCTTCCAATAAGTATCTAAACCTGTAAATGCTCTAAAACAAAGCCAATTGCATATAAAAGACTTTAAATATACTTTATATATCATAGGTAAAATCCATAGTATATCAGTGAGACGAATTCATCTCGCCGTGATGGCGAGAAGAGGAGATGGTGGCGAGTTCATCTCGCCGTGATGGCGAGAAGAGGAGATGGTGGCGAGTTCATCTCGCCGTGATGGCGAGACGAGGAGATGGTGGCGAGTTCATCTCGCCATGATGGCGAGGTGGTCACATCATGGTGTTGCCATGATGGAGAGGTGGTGACATCATGGTGTCGCCATGATAGCGAGGTGGTGACATCATGGTGTCACCATGATGGCAAGTTGGTGACATCATGGTGTCGCCATGATGGCGAGGTGGTGACATCATGGTGTCGCCATGATGGCAAGGAGAGGCAGCAAGGAGATATTTTTGTCGTGATGCCGAGATGAAGTGAAAGACGAGGTTGTGTGGCGAGATGGGGCTGTGTGTGATGAGATGGCGCAAGCTGAGGGATGTTGATGCCTTTCCTTCTGTTCTCATTCCCTTGGTTGATTGCTTTGTTTACTTTTGGAACTATTTCATTTTTTACAAAAGTTTTTCCGTCAATATTTTGTGAAAGTTGTTTTACGAAATATTTTCTCATAGGTTATACTATGATGTTTTTTTCTGTGGAAACTTTTTGAATTTTGTTTGATGGAAAATTGTTTTGTAAAACTCGTCATTTCTCGCATAACCCTTCCGCAAGAACATTTTTCGATCTTTCCATGTTTGGATATAAATTCTTTCATTACTTGTCGGGGATGAAATATATGAAGTTCGTTCTTGTATCCTTATGCAAATTGGTTTGGCTTATACCTTATATTTTCTTTGACATTTCCAGCCCATATTTACTGAAGGCACAATTTTTCAGAGGATTTTAGCCGTTAAATTTGCCTAGTGATCAGGAGGAAGAAGAAAATGAAGTCGAGCGAGTCAAGTTAGATCCCAGCAATCAATCCGATCATTCGGACGAAGACACTGGCGTACATCCGAGAAGGACAAGAAGCCGCTCAGCTCAGCAAAAATATCGTTGGAAAAACCCATGACAGAAGAGGAAGAAAATATCTTCTGGGTAGAACAGGAGAAACTAGCCGAAGAACAGACTCATATCACCCACAGAAAACGCCGAAACTTAGAAAACTGACGTAACCCAAATATATAAAAAGTTGAACGTAGTTAGAATTAGGGTTAGAATATATTATGTTATTATCTTTACAATTTTTGTTCTAGTATATAAGGGTAGATTAGTAATTTATTATTAATAGGTTAAATGCTCTTTTAAAAGCTCAACAAGAGAGCATTATGATATGGAGCCACTATAGGAAATAAGGGTTTAATAGCACCGCTAAAGCGCTATCACACGTTACCATAGCATTGTAGAAAGCGCTCCAATATCGCCCGCGATAATAGGTCTCGTACATTGCATATCAGTTTTTCTATGTGCTATTGATATTTAATTATTAATAGCAATTCGCATTATGCAATTATAATTTTTTATTATAGCGTCGCGAAAATGATATTATAACTTTTTAACTATAGCTTTTGTTAAATTTACTATAGCAATTTGTAATTACTATTGTCGTCTTCTATCAATAGCAATCTTTGAATATTTCATTGTATTTTTTATATGTAATTGTTTCATTTTGTTTATAACAAATTTTATTTAATATTTTGATTTTTGAAATAATACAGAATCAAAAACTGTCAAATAAAATTTATTCTAATTAAATTTCAAAGAAAATTAAAATATTCCAAAAAAATATACTCAATTCTCACAAATTTTCCATGCAAACAAAATCAATCAGCAACTATAATTCCATCACAATCATCCCTAATACAAAAACTTTCATCATCAGACAATTGCGCTGCATCATCAAATTCCTGCGCGGGTAATGGTGCTCTGACAACCTCCTCCTCTATCTCGAGTTCATGATATCCTCTCGGTGGTGCTCTCATAACAACATACCAAGGCGATTCTTTATCTTCTATAAAGTAAAATACATGTTTTGCTTGTGATGGTAGAATGAGCAAGTTTTGCTGAAGCAACTTGGGGAAGATGCATAATCATGTTGCGTGATAGAATCTCCCATGGGGCCTCGGGAATCTGTAGAGAGAGAAACACAGATTAAACATCAGCAAAATCTCCAACTTCAAATCACAATCTCAGTTCAACTTCTATCGGAAAAATTAATAATTGAATTAAAATGAAAAAGACAACCCTTTTGCAGAACCAAACACTGAACAGAGGTTCTTAAAGACAGCGATCAAGTTCATAGTAAAGAAACTAACTTTATCTTCCAACAACCTGAATAATCAAGTTCTTAGGATGAATACACAGAAACCCCACCAATTACTATCGAGTTTGACACAAACCATAAAAAAAATCAAACAAAGAACAAAACACAAAGAGAATGATAACGCTGCTACAGAGTCAGTAGATATAAGCAAAACTCTGAGAAGAAGAAAGTCTCAGTTTTTACTCTCACAATACCTTTAAAGGATGCTCATGGCATTCCAGTGAGAGACTGCAACATTCGTGTGAGTCTAGACGGAGGAGAGTTTGAGACATCTCCTCTGCACAACACCAGCTCTTCCTCACGAGTCACGACCACCACCTTTACAAGGAACAAAAAATTAAAGAAACAAACTTTAACTTCAAATCAAACAATATAAAGCATAAAACTTTATTGTAACAAGAACCCAAAAAACACAGAGAGAATGAGAGGCGTAGCTTGAGAGACAGAGAAGTGATCAGTGGTGGTTATGATGAGCGTGACGGTGGTGGTGGCGACTCCGGTGAAGACGGATCTGAGAAGCGATGGTGGTGGTGACGAGCATCGCGGTTTCCTCGACGGTTGAAAGAGACTGGTTAGACTGAACCAGAGGGAGCTGGCCGATCGATTGCGTTGTTGGTTTGATTGGAACCTTTTGGCTTGTACGGCGGAGGAAGAGGAAGAGGAAGAGAAGGAGCCGATGTTTGCTATAGCGTCGATTTCTTTACCCATCACCTCTCTCTCTCTCTCTCTCTCTCTCTCTCTCTCTCTCTCTCTCTCTCTCTCTCTCTCTCTCTCTCTCTCTCTCTCTCTCTCTCTCTTTCTCTCTCAGAAAATAATTGAAAAAGAGGGAGACAAATCTCAAGCGTTGATTGAGTATCATCTAACGGTCAAGAAGGTGATCCGAGTCCAACCAATAGGAAACAAAGGTGAAGATAGATAGGAGATTGATTTTGGATCTTTGATTGAAAAATCAATCAATCGCTCAGAAAAAAAAGTAAATATTATCTTTTTTTTTCTTTATGATTGTTGTAAAATTATTTAAACTTTAAATAATTTGATATCATAATTTAAAACTTTTAATCTGTATTTTTTATTTAAATTTTAAAATTATGTGATTGACTAAAATATTAAAAATTTAGATTTAATGTTTTTTATATAGATCAATATGAAGTATGTGGTTAGGAGTTTAGAGATTGAAGTTATATTATGAATATACTCATTTATTTAATTTTTATAGTGTGTTTAGTTTCATCATTTAGTATAAAATATAATTGTTATAAATTTAAAAATGTTATGATTTAATACTTCTTGTATAGAGTTTGGAATGATATAGGGTTTGGAGTTATAAGTAGGGTTAGGGGTATATGTAGGGTTTGTATTATAATGTTTAAAATTGAATATTTATGTATGATATTTGAGTGTTTGGATTAAAATGTTTAAAGTAGAAAATTTATGAATAAAATGAAATTCAAGATATAGGACTTGAGATATGTAGTTAAGGTTTAGGGTATGTTTAGGGTTTAGAACTTAATGTAATTTATTTTTTGTTTTTTCTAATTTATTATTAGTGTTGGATTTTCTTTTTATCATATTAAAGTAAAAAAGTTATTTATTTATTTATTTATCTATTAGTGCTTTTAAAATCATTAATAAATATAATTCACTCTAATAAAACACAAGTAAATAATTAATAAATATAATTTGGATGTGATACAGAGATTTGATAAACATAATCTTTATTTTATTATGAAATTTCAAATTTATTGAACAATCATAACAGAATGTTCTTTACAAATCAATTTTTTTTTAAAAAAATTATTGTTTGAGGTTTAGAATTTAGATTTATGATGTGGTTTGAAGTTACATTTTGAGTTTATGGTTTAAAATTTGATATAAGGTTTAGAATTAAGTTTTGGAGTTTAGGATATACACCTCTAAAATATTATAAATATAATATTTTTTTATCAAAACTCAAATTATCATTTTTATCCTTTTAGGGTATGTTTAGGGTTTAGATTTTTTTTGAGAAAAAATATTATTTTTGTTTAAGGTATGTTTAGGGTCTAGATTTTGAGGTAAAAAATACTATTTTTTTTTCTAATTTGTTATTAGTACTAGATTTAATTTTTATCATATAACATTCTCATACATTATCATAACCATCTCTCCAAGTTTCTAAATAGATACAAAACATATTGAATTTTTAGCTATAAAGACAAGAACTTTTCAGTTTTAAGAATCAAAAGGATCAATCTCCGGATCATCCTTTCTTCTTGTTCTTGTGTGGACCCATTACCAGTGAATCACCTAAACAATCCCAGAACATTGACACAAACCTCTAGAGATAACGCAGCATGCCACTAGGTAACAAACACAATCACCTTGGAAGCTCTAGATGCCATTTCTAGAAGCTCTTGCTGCATCATGTAACCTCTTCTCCATTCCTAAAAACATGTTTAGAACATAATAAACATAAATAAACCATAGAACTAATCAAATCAAACTTCAAAAGTAGAAATAAAAAATCTAAAACTACTTGAATATGAAAGAAACAAGAATATATGGAGATGTTTAACTCCCTTTATCTGAGAAGTTTCATAATCGGTTAGTGCATCAGGAAACAGAGTATTGTCGCTCAATCAAAAGTGGACAACAAGGGCCATCTTTCTTGAAACAGAGGTTCCCATAAGATATCAGAACCACATAGCTCTCTCTGCTGCTTCCACAGGTGCTCTGTTTATTTTCTGTAACTCGTGAAATAACATTGATCTTGCTTCGAGTAACACAAGAATCACATCAGCTAAACTTTACATCCCATGAAACCTGAGATGCTACTAGTTACTTGAGGAGTGGAGAGAAGCAAGGCACCGTGTTGACTGAGTTTAGATCCCAGCGATCAGATCCTCGTCCTCGTCCTCCTCCGCCGCATGATCTGGACTATGTTGATTTCTCTCCCCTGGAGATCCGGAGATGGAGACGGTTGTGAGAGGAACGAAGCTACACCCCAGAATTGGCTTCTCAAGGTCTTGGTAAGCTCCGAGATGTCTTCCTTAACTCCTCGTGGAGACTGTGACTCCGACACCGATTGATTCTGAGCGGACTCATCATCACCAGGCCGTGGCTTCTCGACATCGTCGTCGTCCTCGTCGAGCTTGAGTGAGTTCGCGATGGATCTAGCTAACCAAGCCATATCTGAATCTCTTCAATATCTCTCTCACACACAAGTTGCGATTGTGATCTTTTTACAACAGCTCGTTGATGAAAGAGGTTCATCTCGGTGATGAAAAGGGGCTTCCTTTGCCGGTGAGGTTTAAAGGAAGAGGCTTTACGGGTCGTTGGAAATAGCCGGAGGAATTCACCGGAGATTGGATGTGTACGACGCGGTAGGAGCTGTTGATGCTGTTTCGAAGAGGAATGGAGCTAGGAGCGTAGAGACAACTAGAAAGGAGATGCTACAGATCTGAGAAGTGTTGAGAAGCATTTTGGTCCATTAGATCATTTGTAATCAATGGTTAATATTAATCATTAGGGTTATCCAAATGATTTTTTTAACCAAATGAAAATTAAGAAAGAAGAAACAGAAAAATAAATAAAATAATTATAACTCTTCATTGTTTATTTGTTATATCAAATTTTAGAAATTTTAAATGTTATGGATATATATAGATTTTTGAGACAAAATTTTTAAGTTTTAAGTTTAATGTGTTATTGAACTTGCTTTTTTTTAAAAAAAAATATTGAATTTGAATCACAATAAGAAAATATATAAGTTTAGGGCTGAAATTAAAATAAAAAATAAATATTAAAGTTTTAGGGATGGTTGAGAAATAAAATAGAGTAAGAGGGAAACTAAAATGAGGGTAAGAGGGAAAAATTAATTATTCTCCCGCCTTAGTTATGCATAACGTTTCAAAATCGATAATGCTATGTATACTATATTTCTAATAATTGTGTGAAGAATTAAAATTGGACCAACCAAACATAGCGTTTGCATTTTTAAAAACGCTATCTAAATTTAAGGGGTATGTCAACCATAGCACCAAAGCAAAAAACGCTATCATCTACTGCTATCAAAACCCATATTTCCTGCAGTGAGCAGACAAGATATGTTAATGCTCTCGTAACTGCTTTATTTTTTTTTAATATGTGATTGCATAATTAAGCAGTCATCCCACCTATATTTGTTACCAATCAACGTCTAGGGTCTTGATTGGTAAGAAAGATGATAAATCAGTAGCAGTATGCTGTAGAAGCAATATGTTGTAACATTTAAAATATCAAATTACTAAAATAGACATAATACTAATTAAAAGAACTAATGAAAAACAAATAAAAATCACGTAAACATTTTTCCAACTATAAAAGTCATACGAAAATACGGTTAGTTAAAATAATTATGGAGCAGCCCAAATACTTTCTGCAATGGAGTTACGAACTCATCTCATGTAAACATCTAGGCTCATAACGAGAGACTTCAACTTCAGGTACATCTTCTGGATTTGGCGGATTCAATTCTTGTCCTTCCCATCCTTCATACTCATCAAAATCATAATCTTTTGTGGCTAACTCACGTATAAAGTTATGAAGCGCCATCGTTGCAGAAACAATTTTGCTTTGTTTCTGTAGATTATACCGTGCCTCATTTTTCAGAATTCGCTATTTTGCCTTCCACCCACCAAAAGTACATTCAATCACTGAAGGTATAGACGAATGGCTTTTGTTAAACCATTCACTTGCACTATTAGGTGGTCTATCACTCCACTGATGTGGGTGATATCTGGTTCTACGGTATGGAGCTAAATAACCTTTTCTGTTTTGATATCCAAAATCAACAACAAAATATTTCCTTCAGGAGGTGTCGGAAAAAATATGTCACTTTTGGCACAATAAGTAAGAACTTTTGTATCATGTGCTTTGCCTGGAGTTCCAACGTATGCATATATGAACTTCATATCCAAATTGCAAATCGCAAGCACGTTCATCAAAGAAAATTGATTTCTCACATTTTAAAATCTCTCTTTTTGATCACTTTTAATCCTTACCGACACATGAGTACCATCAAGAGCTCTGATACAACCACGAAAATGAGGCCAATAACTCTTATTAGTAAACAGACGATTCTTAATCTGTTGATATTCATCAGGACCCGGCTTTAAAATATCATTGGAGAGAAGAAGGACATCATCTAGTACCTCCATAAACTTTATTTTCACTGTTTCTGGGCTACTTTGAAAGTTTTTAGCAATTTCTCGTTGTACTTCATCATGTCCAAGTGTTTCCAGAAACATTGCTACTGCCTCTTCTAGTCAGCACTCACGAGACTCCTTAAGTTGATAATTATCCCTCAAAGTAGAACATAAAAGTATGAAAGTATCTTGATTCATTCCCACTGTTTCATAGCACTCTCTGCCAGAACCGTTAATCATTTGCATTGTATGACGAAATCCCCGACCTGGATCTGTTTGAAAGCAGAAACAATATAGATGAAGAGATAACTTTTTCTTATTGAGAAACTCTCTTGGTCTTGTTTATTACATCAGTCACGTATATATAGGAACGTATTCTAGGTTAAGGTGAGCTAGGCCACCTCATCATTTAGGATAGCAAATCTATTAGCCGTTGGTATAGTGTGAGCTGTAGACAGACTTGCTTTCTCTTTCACAGTCATCTTCGTTGCTTTTCTGTTTTGGTGGTGTTGACTGATCTTGTCTTTTTGTGTTGTGCAGGAAACCACGGGACTTGCACGAGCTAAAGGGTTGTTGGGCTTCATTGGGTCATTGCTGTTGTCTTGAGGACTCTTGGGCCGCCAAACCAAGTTGGGCTTGGGCTGAGGTTTGATACCCTCCCTCAAACTTGGCGTGGGGGGAAGACACACACCAAGTTTGTCTCGGAGATGACGGAAAGGAGCTTGAGGTAGACTCTTGGTAAAGATGTCAGCAATCTGAAAGATGTTGGAGATGTGATGAACCTCAAGCGTTCCAAGAGCTACTCGCTCACGAACGTAGTGATGGTCTCTCTCGAAGTGTTTAGTCTTGGAGTGAAAAGATGGATTTTCTGTGAGCATCACCGCCGAAAGATTGTCACAGAGAAGAACCGGAGTTGAAGGAAGTGAGATCCCAATTTCTTCCAGAATCAGACATAACCAGGTAATTTCTGAAGCTGTTTCTTAGAGTGATCTATACTCAGCTTCTGTAGAACTCTTGGAGATAGTTGGTTGCTTTTTCGAAGACCAGGATATAAGATTAGAACCCAAGTATGTACTGAAACCTCCAGTAGATCGCCTAGTTTCAGTACATCCACTCCAGTCACTGTCATTGTAAGCCGTTAACTTGAAATCTGTGTTTCTATTGAAAGATAAACCCATTGTGACTGTGCCTTTTATGTACCTTAGAATCCTCTTGAGGTGATTTAAGTCTGTAACCGTAGGCGCATGCATCTTCTGGCATACATAGTTGACAGCAAATTGTAGATCAGGTCTTGTGAGAGTAAGATATTGAAGCTTACCAGCAAGACTCTTGAAGTATGTAGAATTAGGAAATAGATCATCTTGCTGACTGAGGTTTGTAGCTCTGTTAAGTTTCATTGGTAATGGGGTTGAGACTGGTGAGCAGTCAGACATAGAAGCTACTGCCAACAGATCCTCTGCATACTTTTGCTGAGATAGAAATAAACCTTCTTCATGGAATTGAGCTTGAATGCCTAGGAAGTATTTTAGTTTCCCTAGGTCCTTCATTTGAAACTGCTTATTTAACTCCACCAAGAGATGTTGTAGGAGGTCTGAATTATTGCATGTGATAAGCATATCATCGACATAAAGCAGCAGTATGATGATATTGGTAACTTTGATGCAGACAAACATTGAAGGATCATGAAGACTACATGTGAAGCCAAATTCCAGCAAGAAAGTGCTAAACTTGTCAAACCACGCTCTCGGAGCTTGCTTGAGCCCATAGATGGCCTTTTTCAGAAGGCATACATGATTCGGGTAATCCTTGTCTACAAATCCAGATGGTTGTTTCATATATACTGTTTCTTGAAGATCTCCATGCAAGAAGGCGTTTTTGACATCAAATTTTCTGATGTCCCATTGCAGAACCGTTGCAATATGGAGAACTGATCGGATTGTAGCAGGACTGAACGTATCAAGGTAATCAATCCCTTCTTCTTGTTCATAACCTTTTGCTACTAGTCTTGATCTTCTTTTATCCAGTGTACCATCAGCATTTAACTTAGTTCTGAAGACCCATCGACACCCAAGAACATGCATTCCCTCCTGGTAGGGAACAAGAACCCAAGTGCCTGTTTCATGGCAGTTTGAAATCTCTTCTGTCATTGGAGCTTTCCACCTTTCATCTTTCAAAGCCTCAGTCACTGTTTTTGGTTCTGGATAGGAGATCTTAGAAGTCATGAGAACATATCGAGGATTAGGTTTCCTAGTTCCCACTTTAGACCGTGTAACCATTGAATGTTGACTAATCACATGTTGACTGACAGGAGAGGGGACCACAACTGATTCGGTAGGACTCAGAGCTACTTCCGGAGAAGAGGATTCATCTGATGAAGAAGTGGAAGAGTTGCTGGAACTACCACGTAATGAAACAACTTGCTCTGTGAACAGAGGTAGAGTTTGATGAGTGACTATGTTCTGACTTGATCCTGGTTGATCAGGAGCATCTTGTCCCGGTACAGAAACCTTGGGCTGAGGTGGTGGAAAGCTCTTTTGCCAGGCACTCATAAGTGGAGTGGAGGGAGTTTGTTGCAGATCCTTGTATTTAGCATGGAAGGGAAATGATGCTTCATCAAATATGACATGACGCGAGATGTAAACCCTCCCAGTAGGCGGAAACAGACAACGATATCCCTTGAACCTTTCATTATACCCCAAGAAAACACAAGGTAATGATCGTGGATCAAACTTGTTAGCTGAGTAATCTCAGAGTGTAGGATAACAAGCACAGCCAAAAACTCTTAGAGCTGAATAATCCGGTGGAATTCCATGAAGTTTCTGATAGGGACTGTGATCTAGTTTGTCCAGAGAAGACGAGGGCATGAGATTGATGAGAAAGTTGGCTGTGAAGAACGACTCCACCCAATACACTTGTGGAAGCCTGCTGTCAAAGATCATTGAAAGGGCCAACTCAGTGATGTGCCTGTATTTCCTCTCAGCTAATCCATTTTGCTGAGGAGTGTGAGGGCAAGAGATATGTTGAGCTATCCCATGACTTTCAAGATGAGTAAGGAATTGAGCACTCGTGAATTCTCCACCACCATCACACTGAAAGGTACATATATTGCATTGTAGTTGGTTTTCTACTAGACTCTGGAACTTGCAAAAGATAGGATAGAAGTCTGATTTATTCTTTAAAGGATATAACCAACAAAACCGAGACCAGTGGTCCACAAAGATTACATAGTAACGGAATCCCTGACCAGATACAATCGGTGCAGGGCCCCAAAGATCACAGTGTACTCTTTCAAGAGGTCTTGAGGCTGAGAAACTAGACTGAAGAAAAGGTAATCTACTGCTTTTCCCAAGTTGACATCCCTCACATATCGTCTTGGTACGTCTGCTTATTGTAATGGATTTTGAAGTAGAAAGTTGCTGAAGGACCTGCGGATTGGGATGTCCCAGTCTTCTATGCCAAACATCATCTGAAGCAGAATTTTGTCTAGAGGAGAACAAGGAGCATGTCGGGTTGTTGGGCTTCAGCAGGTATAAGCCATTAATGTTTCTTCCCTTTATCAACAACCTCTTTGTGTGTTTGTCCTTTACACGAACGCCAATATTATCAAACTTGAAAGAGCATGGATAATCATTGGTGGATTTTGAAACAGAAACCAGAGATTGAGCAATACCAGGACAAACTAACACATCAGTCAAAGAAAGTGTCCCTGAGGTTGTTGCAATGGAAGTGGAACCCGTGTGAGTAATAGGAAGGAAGCTGCTATCACCAACCATGACAGTGTCAGATCCATAGTAAGGCTAGGATTGCTGCAGATGATGAGGTGACCTGGTAACATGAGCTGTAGCACCACTGTCAGAGTACCATTCAATTCCATCGGCATCAGTAACATCAGTTATTTTCATTGCAGCCAAAGCTCTAGGAATATCATCTTGCTGATAGTTGTGGTCAAAACGATACCAACACTTGAATGCTGGATGACCTAGTTTGCCACAGATTTGGCAGATGGGACGAGGTTCGGAGTCAGAGCTTCTGGAGGATGAGATCTGCTGATGAAAACCTCTGCCTCGTGTCGAAAAAGAGCCACCTCTGCCACGGTAAGAACCTCCTCTCCCTCTGTTGTTTCTTCCTCGAGTAGTATAGTAAGCATTTTCTTGTCCAGTGTGAACCGAGCTAAAGGCAAGGTGAGGTGAAACATCTGTGCCAGTGGTGTAGCTCAGGAGACGGTCATCAAAGCTAATGAGTTTTGGAGTGACATCCTCAAAGGTAGGAGCATGAACATTATCCATGGCATTTTCAATGGTGGTTTTGATAGGTTCATAGTCTCGACCCAAACCACGGAGAGCTGAGAATATTTTCATAGTTTCTGAGATAGGGTTACCAATAGAGAACAGCTGATCACTTAGGGCTTTGATCTCTTGAATGTAAGGCATCATTATTTTTCCAGATTTTGAGACAGTTTGAAGCTTGTGTTAAAGCTCAAACAGACGTGAGTTTGACGGTCTGTTGAAGTGTTTTTCCAGGGTTTTCCAGATTTCACATGCAGTAGAGCAGCTAAGGACCACTCCATGAAGCTGTTCGGAGAGAGAACCAAGAAGCCATGACTGAACGACTTGGTCTGTCTGAAACCAGAGCTGGTGGTCCAGGTTTGCGACTGGTGTGACTGTGCCATCAATGGCTGGAGCCATGATTGTTGCGGCAGGCTGCTGGATGGAGCCAGTGATGAAACCATAGAGACGCTGACCACTGAGAAAGGATTGAAATTGACGCTTCCAGAAGACAAAATTTTGATCGGTAAGTTTAACAGTAATGGAGCTTACCACATTAAGTGAAGGGGGTGTATAGGGTTCTAAATCCATGGCTCTGATACCATGAAAGCAGAAACAATATAGATGAAGAGATAACTCTTTCTTATTGATAAACTCTCTTGGTCTTGTTTATTACATCAGTCATGTATATATAGGAAAGTATTCTAGGTTAAGGTGAGCTAGGCCACCTTATCATTTAGGATAGCAAATCTATTAGCCGTTGGTATAGTGTGAGCTGTAGACAGACTTGCTTTCTCTTTCACGGTCATCTTCGTAGCTTTTCTGTTTTGATGTTGTTGACTGATCTTGTCCTTTTTTGTTGTGCAGGAAACCACGGGACTTGCACGAGCTGAAGGGTTGTTGGGCTTCATTGGGTCATTGCTGTTGTCTTGAGGACTCTTACGCCGCCAAACCAAGTTGGGCTTGGGCTGAGGTTTGATACTGTTTTCATCAATTGTCTATCACATTATGGATCAAATTGTTCGCTTTCGACCAATAACCGAATTACTGCAAGTACGTTTTTGTTACATTCCATGGCAACTTCCTGTGAAACAAATAAAATATTTATAAATGGCTGATACACGTTAACAGAGGTATACCACTTGTAATGCAAAAGCAAATAATATAATTGACTAAACTCACTTAAAACTCATATAAATCCAGAAAAACAAATTTTAAATCCAAAAATAAAAAATTACCTAGACAAAGAAACACCAGTCCAAAAACATTAAACATATAAAATTAACTTAGTTCTTCTTTCTAGTAGCCCTTTCTAGATATTTTATTTGTTGCTCATTTGGTAACTTCATAAAAATTTGACGACCACTCTCGTTGCTGGCTAAATAATTAATAGCCGCCCAATATAGTTCCTTTCTTGATTTAACGTTGACATCTTAAATAATTCCTCTCTGCGTATAGCAGTACTGAATGGGTTGAAGGAGTCAAATGTTTTCGACCCGGTTACCAAAATCTCTCTTGATTTTCTAAAGTACTTGTGATACGATCCCAATTATCTGAGTTAGGTCTTTTCTGAGAAGATTTTGATGTGGAAGGTTTTTCTTCATATACTCTTTTCGAACCATGTGTTGGGTGAGTCTTTTGATTATCTGCAGGCCTATTCGCTGGAGATGATATCTCATCAGCTTCTTCTTCTTCAGATTCTATTTGTTGAGGTAATTGGTTTGGTTTTTGTTGATGCTGACAACCTTCACTGACATATATTGTAACTTTATGGTATAAAGAATCAAAGAGTGGAATATCACTTAAAAGATGAACACAAAGTTTTGTATCTTCTGGACACACCTGCAATGAACAAATTAAAATTATAAATTGAAGAAAAAATTGTAAAATAATAAAAGATGTATTTAGACATTAGCTTATTGAAAAGTACCTTACCCAACTGATCCCACCAATCCGTTCTCATATCAATCTCACCAAATTCATTGAACCCCAACCCGGTCACATTCTTTGTTACACATTTATATATATCATACGGCCTTCGTAAATGTTCAAGGCGACATTTAATTTCAACGTTATAAAAGTAATACATGTGCAGAACATTAAATTAGAAACACTTATTCTATAATATAAAAACTCCTACACCTATTCGTGTGTTGCAAAACACAAATTCAAGTGCAACTTTCAAGAAGATCAAAAAATGCATACCTGATTTCAATTGCTAACAGCTTTTTGGTGGTAGATGAAACTTTTGATGGTAACCCAAATATATAATAAAATTGGAGGTAGTTAGAATTAGGATTAGAATATATTGTGTTATTATCTTTACAATTTTTGTTCTAGTATGTAAGGGTAGATTAGTATTTTATTATTAATAGTTTAAATGATCTTTTAAAAGCTCAACAAGAGAGCATTATGATACAGAGCAGACAAGAGATGTTAATGCTCTCGTAACTACTTTATTTTTGTATATGTGATTAAATAATTAAGCAGTCAGCCCACTTAAATTTGTTACCAATCAACCTTCAGGTTATTGAAACTAGAATTTGTGTGGAGTTTTAGAATTTGACAAATAAAAAAAAATGTTGAGTAGATTTGATGAATTGGTACCAAAGATTTTGTATAAATTATTATTGATTGTCACTAATTATCATGGATTTTCATAAATATTTATTTATCTGAAAGTTTCATTCTAGAATAATATATACATGTTTTCTAAAAAAAACAAAAAAATTTCATGCAATATAATTATTTGAGATTAAAATATTTTTTAATAATGATTGTTTTAACATTTGTCTTGTGTTGCTTAATTTTGTTTAAGTTTTCTATGATCTTTTTATATTCTTAATATAAAACTATGCATTTTCTCATAATATTATCTCTAATGCTTTTGTTATAATTTTCTTTTTATTATCCTTCACTTAAAAAAAAATGTAGTACAAAATTTTTGTATTTGTGTGTTTATGTGTATGTGTGTTTTTTGTTTCATAGTTTTTAAAAATCTTATGTATATACATAGTATTTATAAATTTGAGAATTATGACTAAAATTAAACAAAATCTATGTTCCAATAACAATAGATTTTACTAGAATTACAAAATCATTGAAAAGTAAACTTTTTGAATAACAACAGATTTTACATAGAATTTAAAGGTCCATAAACCAATAACAAAAGATTCTAATAAAAAATTTAAAATCCATAAACCAATAACAATAGAATCTCTAAATTTTGAAATCAATTAAACTTCCACCACCAATAACCCCTAGTAGTCACATTAAATATTTGTGGCAATTGACAAATACATTCCAATTATTTTATGGTTATTGTGTGGCTTTTATATGTTTTTAAAAAAATATTTATATTTATAAACTTAATTAATTAGAAAAAAATTAAAATTAAATAAAAGATGATGCATGTGAAAGATAAATAAATTAAAATAAAAAGAAATTTGTAATTAGAATATATTTTATAACTCGAACATTGGTTAACTGGTTACAAAATTTAGCTGGCATTAGATAAACCGATTATAATACAAACCAAAGTAAAGAAAATTAGGGTAAACTGGTCTCCTACACCAGCTCCTTTGCCTCCATCAAACTACAGCAACCAAATGGGATTGTAGCTTCTCCTTCCGCCCTTGTCTACACCTCTGCCATCATCATTGGCAATAGATTTTCATATACTCGTGATGAAAGCCTCTAACACTGAAGTGGTCAGATCTACTACAAAGTAGTGGATTTATCTAAATCTGAATCCGAAATCTAACATCAAATAAAATCAAATCAACCAAACTGGAAGCTGAAAAAGTAACAAATCAAATCGGAAAAGAAATGAAACTGAGAGAGATACATCGACTAGCAAATTCCATTGGCATTACGGATCCAAAGAGTCATTGAGAGCAGTAGGTTAAGAGTTTCAAACTTTACTGAGTGAAAAGAGCTTTGACTTTGAATCTTAATCCTAAAAATTGCAGAGAGATAAAGAGAAAGAAAGAGATGTTCTCAGGGAGAAGAAAATGAGAGAGATCTAATCAAATGGACTTGGTGATGGTCTCATCGTCCGTCGGCGTCGAGACTGGTGAGTGTCTCGTCTTCTTGTCTACAGGCGGCGAGATTTGGTGATGGTCTTGTCGAATATGGGAAACAAGACATGGTGAGTATCTCATTGTCTACGGGCGACGAGATTAGGAGATGGTCTCGTCGCCAATAGGCGACAAGACATCTTACGTGTCTCCTTGCTTGTGGGAAATGAGACTTGGCGATAGTTTCGTCGTCCATAGGCAAGGAGATTTGGAGAGCTTTTCTGAGAGCTTTTCCGTAAGTGATTTTTTGAAAGTTGCTTTACGAAAAATTATCTCATAAATTATACTATGATATTTTTCCGAAGAAACTTTCCAAATTTCATTTGACAAAAAAATTGTTTGTAAAATTTGTCATTTATCGCAAAAATCTTTCATAAGAACGTTTTCATGATCTTTTCACGCTTAGATAAAAGTTCTTTTGTCCCTTATCCGGGATGAAGTATACGAATTTCATTCTTATATAGTTTTCTTGACATTTCTAGCTTATATTCGCTTAAAACACAATTTCTCGGATGATTTGTCTTTTGATTTTTCCATGACCAATTTTGGCTCAAACATTAATATTTATGATTTAATGATTAAAGTTTAGGGTCCCTGTGCTTGAGGTTTAAGTTATATATTAGAGACTAATTAGAAAAGATTAAATTTTGCGTTATGAATTTTAAAGCACATAACTTTTATAATAGTGATGGAATACGATAATATTTTATGTCACAAATTATGACTAAATTAAAAGTCACCAACCCCGTAATAAGTTGAGATGATTTGATTACAAACTTTGGTCACCAAGCCACAAAATCTTGTCTTGTAGGGACGAGTTCTAGACTCGATTCTGTAACGATATGTTTGACCAGCCACTTTGTCACTTTTTTTGTAATTTTTGGCAACGTTTTTTTGTTACTTTTGCATTCATCACAACATTGTGACAAAACATTTACGTTTTGGGGACAAATATATTTAGCCACTACCCCGTACGTAAATAGTCATAATATTGTGACAAAAAAATTGTCATAAAATTTAGTCACAATGTTCACTTTTGTAGTGAGTGCTCTGTTTGACTCGCGAGAGGAAGCAGTCGAGAATCAACTAGTGTCGACCGACATCACCCCTTGGTGTCAATCAACACTCCTCCAAGTCCGCAAACCGACTTACTCTAATGAAGTTTAAAAAAGTACAATTTCACCCCAAAGTTTCCTTTATTTACAAAAGACCCATGGACGCCTTTTAAACCCTATATATATATATATATATATATATATATATATATATATATATATATATATATATATATATATATATATATATATATATATATGTTTTCTAAGCCATTGTTTATGTTAAGCTCTCTTTTATTCATAGTTCTAGGTTATGAGAGAAAGGAGGAACTCCCTCAAAATCCTCCTGGAGCTCCTTTAGTTTTACTATTGATTTATTTTATATCTCTTCATTCTATGATGACTGCTTCATCTATCATATCTGCGTAGATCCCTTGATAGGTTTAGGGTTCTTTAGGGTTTTGAATGAACTTATGAGATATAAAATTTCTAAGGTGGTTTAATAAATTCTTTCACAGAATTGATGTAACTGCTTGTTTTCTAGAGTAGCTAATTAGTACTCTGATCTTTGGATAATTGATAATAGCGAGATTAGGTTCAACTTTTTATAATAATTCTGCTGAGCTAGGTTGTTAGGAGCATACGACGGCTGGTTTAGTTAACCTAGTGAACATATCAATAAGGGTGTTAATTCTTATATGAGGAAGTATCAATCGACAATCACTCTATAGTAGCGATCGATACTCGTTTCTTGTTCGCAGCAACAGCTGGAACATATGACTTAGTCTTTTGATTAGACTCGTGGCGAAAGATGGATATCTTATTATTGCATTAGAGTTCTAGGATCAAACCCTTAGCATCTATAGATAATAGTTCTGAAAATTGGAATGAAACGCTAAGTCTATCTCCCTCCTTCCATCGTTTACAACTCCCTATTTAGTGCTTCGTTATTACTGTTTTACATAATTTAGTGCCTAACTAAATCTGATAGCGATAAGTCTATTGTGTGAGGTATCGAGTCTATGTGGATAGTATCCTTAAATACTGAAATTAATCTCTTATTTGAGAGAACTGCTCTAGGGTGATTTGAGCACATCAACTTTGGCGCAGTTACCGGGGACTCTGATCACCACTAGACTAGGCGTAGGATTTTGTCTAGGTTTTTATTTATTTAGTTTACTTACTTTAGTTTTTTTTTTGTTTCAGGTACATACATCTCAGTACTAGGAATTGATGAGAAGAGGCTTTTTGGTTCCTTCAAAGAATGAGGTTGCTGATTCACCCACGATTTGTAAGTCTAAGAGGGAAGTATCGATCGACACCCTCCAAGCAGCGATCGATAGCGTAGAATACCAAGAACTGATCGACACCAACACCTCGTAGTAGATCGACACTATTTGCAAGAAGGCAGTGAAGGTAAATGTACTCATATTGAGTATTGATAAGAATGGGATCTTACGAGACAAAGAAGGTTGCACTCGCAACAGTGTAGGAAAATTGATTCATACACAAGGCGCTGTAATCCATAATGTTGCTGAGAGGGATGGCTTTGAGTTGAAATCTATATATATATCACTCTTATGGGTCAGCATCCCTTTCATGGCTTTCCTGACGAGCAACCAATCGCTCATATCAACATGTTTGAGGAATTGCTATCATTTATCTTCAATGGAGTCTCTGAAGATAAAATGCAACTCATTGGTTCAAGAAGTTGCCACCAAGATCCTTTATTGCCTGGAATGACATCAAGAACGCCTTCCTCAACAGTTTTTTCTATGATGTTGCACCAAATCTAGAGATTGAGATGGAATATATGGCATAGAGTTAAGAACAATGTGGATCTGGAGAGCTGAGCAAAGTGGATGAAGATGATATTGGTGACCTGACCTCTGCATCGATTGACCCTAAGTCTAATAGCCTCCGTCCATCGTTTACAACTCTCTGTTTACTGATTTGTTATTTACTGATTTACATTATTTACTGCCTAGCTTAATCTGATAGCCATAAGTCTATTGTGTGAGACATCGAGTCTCTGTGGATACGATCTCTAAGTACTGCAATCGAGCTCTTATTTGGGAGAATTTCTCAATGGTAATTTTAGTACATTAGTAGCTAAACCTGCGGCTGTATCCAACATGCAGCCGTAGCCAACCTGCGGCCATTGACAAACATGCGACCCGTCGGTCCATTACGGTCCGTAGCCAATCTGCGAATCAAAGGTTCATAATGGCCCGTAGCCAACCTGCGACCCGAAGGTCCCTAACGGTCAAAGCCAACATACATGTCCCAAAGCCTAAACATATCATAACATCTTTACGCTCTGAAGCCAAAACATACTTTTCTTCTTTAGGTTCATTCGTCAATTCCCATTCTTTCCTTAATTAATATCATCCTTAATCAATTTCTAAAACATTTTCCAGTTAACATACCAAATCTTTTCAAGATTAATTATATTTTGTTCACATAAACACATCAATTAAAACATAACATCATCACACACAATCTAACATGCATTAATCTTAAGAACGCAAGACTGTTCTTCAATCCCTGAGAACCACTTCGAAGAACGAAGAACAAACTTTCCATAAACAATTCCCATAACAAAATCTTCATCCTAAAAACCTACTATGACCAAAATATAAATTAATAAGCTGCCACAAATCACGCCCTCATCTTCAATTAATCTCTAGGATTTGAAGAATCTAAACTTCCTAGCAATTTCTTGCGAAGAATTCTTTAGATTTTCCTCGTTCGATCACTCTTCTTAAAATTTTCTATCAAGTCATTCTTGCTCCGACTTCTCTCTAAGCTCATTTTTCTTGGTTGTATGTAAAATCAGAGCTCAAGGGGTCCTTATATAGGATTTTCCAAACTTCCTCACCAAAGCTGGACACTTAATGCCAATTTCATTATTTATGTTCCTACCATTCCATGATCATTTCCCTTCACTCAGCTCATCCCAAATTTGTTCCACCTAAAGATCCAACAATTAATTAAAATACAGCTTATTCTTCCAACCTTCATGAATACAAGTATTTCCCTCAAAATTAAAAATACTTTGTGAGCGGGTCATTACAACTCTTTCCCACTTAAAATAAATTTGCCCTTGAATTTAGTCTCGGCCAACTGCTAAATAGCTAGGGACTGAAACAACTCTGGACACGCTGCATGTATCTTTCTTCCATGCACTCCGACCGCTTACTGGAACTAATCTTGATTTTCCTCCATTATATTTTCTCTCTATCACTTGTAACTGGACATTTCATTGCTCCCCAACTTTGGTCTAACATAATGGATCTGACCGAAACCTTTCAATACTAAAGTCACCTTCATTCATGCAACCGACTATGCCAATGAAAAATGTTTCTTTTAGTTTGCATCCAGAATCCAAAAAAGCAGGACTGCCACATATTTTCCGCACGGATATGATCGTATGTAAGTCAAATTGATCACCTGATTTCTTACTCTGTGCACTCCAGTTATCTATAAATACCTTCATTCGCAACATCTTCATAGCTAATTCCAATCTCATATGCAGCCAAGCAAAAGCACTCCTAGATGGATCCCACTGACACCGACAAACTATTTGCACTCTTCCCGAACCGCAAACTTTCCTTGTAATTTTTCGTTTACCATACTTCACATCCTTTACCGTCAAATGTTGAATAGCTGAACAAAAATGCCCACTAATCCAACAAAGTTTTTGATCTTGTTTAATTCTTCATCCTCGGCCAACTACAATGTCGTAACCTTTTTCCTAATCTGACCAACTCTTCCCTCAGACACCGTGCCCATGAACCAATTAACATTTTTCTGATAACTCTAGGGAGGAAATGAATTCAATAATCTATTTGAGAGAGTAGTCTTGTCTGTTATATGCGTAGATTACATATTAATTCTCAGTGATAAGGGTGTAATTAGATCCTTCTTAGGTTCAAATAATCATTGATTGATAACCTTAGATCTAGCATGCCTTCTTATAACTTACAAACCAGTCTATCTACCTACTGCTTTGTTTACTATTTTATATTGTTTGCCTAGATTTATCTGAAACTCAACTCTATTGTGGGAAAGATAGAGTCTCTGTGGATTAGATCCTCAAGTACTATACCGAACCTCTTATTTGATGTGCTCTCAAATTAACCCTAAATTTCTCTCTCAAATAAGAGGTTTAGTTGTAGTACTTAGAAACCGAATCCAAAAGGAGCTTGGGTTCTCAATAGACTTATTAATATTAAGATAAAGCTATGCAAATATTAAATAAGTTGTAAATATAGCTGTTGATTTGTAGACAATAAGATGAAATAGCTAGACTTAAGGTTTCACTGGATATAATCTTAAGAGCTACTCTCTCAAATAAAAGGCTTAGTTTAATACTTAAGAATCGAATCCACAGAAGCTCTAAGATTTTGCACTAGATTTATTTTATTTGAAATAAAGGTAGAAAGTAATAGAAGAAAGAAAAAAACAGAGAGATAAAGTGTTGTAAGTTATCAAGATGAGATGAATCTAGACATAGGTGAACCCTCAAGTTTAATAGGAATGCAAAATAAGTATGTTATCAAGGATGTATTAAGGTGCAGTTCTCGAACTTTGACATGATGTGTTTATTGTTCTAGCAGTGTATGAATATACTAAATAATTAACTATCAAATTAACCCTAATCTTAGTACACAATAAAACTCTTGCCAAGAGAGATCAGGTGTAGTACTTAGAGATCAAATCCACAGAGAACAATAGCACACAATAGATTTCTTATTTCTAAAGACTAAGCTAGGTAGATATATATATTAGTAGCAATTAATCAGTTTAAGGAATATTCCTTGTCACGAAATATAGATGAAATATGCTATTAAACTAACTAAACGCAAATGTAAATATGCTAGACCTAGGGTTTCAGGCTTAATGGATTATAGGGAATAGAAGACACAGAAATGAAAATATTCTAGAAGTCAAATATTAACTATTTTGACCCTTTTAACTCCAACTCTATCCTAGTATAACAACCAAATTCATTCTACCAACAACTTAGCGAATACTAGTCTTACTCGCCCCTCTACTGATTTCATTTCTTTGCATAAAATAAAAGTGCAGGCTTTACCTTGGGAGTATCGATCAAAGGACATATGGACTCTTACCCCTCAAAGTATCTGAGCACATAGGTAGTCTTCTCTAATCCCTTTCCTCTCTCTCTTCTCACGTCTCTCAGTCAACGTCTCCCTTCTTTTGAGGGTATCATTTTATTTTCTTAATTTACTGAGA
This sequence comes from Moricandia moricandioides, assembly GCA_905132885.1. Taxonomy (NCBI): domain Eukaryota; kingdom Viridiplantae; phylum Streptophyta; class Magnoliopsida; order Brassicales; family Brassicaceae; genus Moricandia; species Moricandia moricandioides. The sequence continues at coordinate 22,419 of CAJHQQ010001795.1, forward strand.
TATTTGGACAGGTTTCCATGAATCAAGCTCTAATGGTTTTCGCCACCAGATCATGTTCACTTGTTTTTGACTTTTATCTCTTTTTAGAATCATATGAATTAAGCTTTAATAGTTGTAGCCACCAAATGATGTTCTGAATTATCATTCAGCTCCTTGAACACATGTTAACAAACAAAAGTGTAATAAAAATTAAGGTTGCGACAATACCAGTCCACGAGAGAGTAAAGCAGAAATTCGAAATAGCAAAGCATCGATGCGACTTTGGAAAACAGTTATTGAGTTATGAAAATTAACAGTGAAGTAAAACCAATGCTTGCACAAATATGGAACACTAATTTACCTCATCCTTCTGATTGGCATTGAGATCCTTATTACAAGGGAGACTCGCTACTAGAGCACGGTTATTGTTTCCACACATAAATAGAATCTCAGACATGCTTCTGACAAGGGCCCTGCAAAATCAGGAAAACATTATGACAGATGCTTAGAAATAAACCTTGACGACTAAAAGTTTGGACGTAAATCATAGTCTTAAGCGATATCCTTTAGAAAAGATACTTTGTTTTTGCTTCTTCCGGTACAGAAAACAAAGAGTCTGATGCGACACCTAAACTTGGCACGCTTTACTTATGTCATCCAGAAAGCAAAGAAGGTATTTAAGAACAAATGCCTACAGAGAAAATGGAACAGTAAGTTTCAACTCTAATAATGCGCACATGCTCCATACCGCCATTAACCACATTTAACACAGAAAACAAATAAGAGCAAGACAAATTACTTGTAATGCTGCTAAAACACCGCAGGGACCACCTTCATGCTGCACCAACCCTATAGTAGTTTTAGGATCAGGCCTAAACCTATAAAAGTGTTGTCAAAACATTAGTTAAATGACCAATAAAACCACACACAGATATCAGAGAATAAAAAGAATTCATTTACTACATTAACCATATTTTGGAGAAATTACTGAGAATCTATGGAAATTTCCATTGTAGAAATATATTTCAATATGATATTATGGGAACCGAAATTCGCACTATTGATTTTAGTGAACGGAAGAGAGCAAAGAAAAGCGAACGACAAGTAATAGAATAAATGCAGAAGAATATGAAAAGGTGACAAAAAAAATTAAGAAAAGTTTTATCTTTATTTTGAATTCTCGTAAGAGCATAACGATTGTTACAAAATATTGTAAAAACTTCGGCTGCAAGAGCTGTAAGTGATTTTTCTAGTCCTAGCCACCTAAAACCTTAAACCTAGTTGAGTCAAAGCTCAATAACAAAAGACGGAACATATAAGAAAAAGGTTTTGATTAATTTCGGACTGGACCTTGTGAAAGGCTGCTTACGCACCCATTTCGAAAATCAAGCATAGAGAGTTGAACAAGAGATCGAAATGCTTTTGCGAATTCGTCTAGTACTCAAATGCAGGACATATAAACTAAGCATGTCGAATATAATGCCTAAGTTTTGTTCTATGAATTTTCATGTCCCTGCGTCCCTCTCCCTCGCTTCTCTTATATAGGTCTTCAAGGTCGGTTGTCTTTCCTTTTCTGCCCCCGATTCGAGTTTATCCTTCCGCTGAAATCTTCCTTATCTTCTCGATTTTCCATTATTATCTCAGAACTTGAAAATTATCGTTTTTTCCATTTATCTTTTGTCTATATCCGGTAGACCGACATTATAGTTGGGCTCATTTTTATATAACACCGTAAGTGGACTTTTATCGCGTTTAAGACCCTTTCGGGTCATTTTGCGATTTTAACGATTTCTTTCGGAGAAATCGTCCTTTGTATGATTACACTATGCTGGCTCCGCAAAATAATATACCAATCGTATAGTCGAGATCACATTGGTGTTTAAGTTATCATTTTATACGATTGAGTCAAAATTTTACGAGAACACAAGTCTTTGCGATTTTTACCGTAAAACTTCAACGGAAACTCCAACCGAGACGAAGGAAAAAACAGCCTAGTAAAGGTTCAAAGGAGACATTGTTGAAGAGGATACAGTCTAGTCAACCATGGGCGACTAGACATTGTTTGTCTAGTCGCCCATGAGGACTAGACGTTGCGTGTCTAGTTGCCCACGGGCGTGTAGACTTGGAGGTGATGCGGTTGTTCCTTTGATCGTATATCTTGAATCTTTGGCCGGGACGAGACGGGTTGGGCGATGAGGAGTTTGGATACGACGATTTCTTGTTTTTTTTACTCGAAAGAGAGAAAAAATTCTGCGGTAACTTTTAGACATCGGTTCCATCGTGATCATTTTTTACTCCAACAACGAAAGACTCTTTCGTAAAATTTGTCATTTCTCGCAAGAACGTTTTTCCGATCATTTCATCTTTGGATATAAATTCTTTTATTCCTTGTCCAGGATGAAATATACGAATTTTGTTCTTGTATCCTTACGCAAATAGGTTTGGCTTATGCCGTATAGTTTCTTTGACATTTCCAGCTTATATTTTCTGAAGGCACAATTTCTCAGAGGATTTTAGCCGTTGATTTTGCCATGATCGATTTTGACCCATCAGTTAGCCTCCCATCTCGTAAGAAATTATATGTAATTTCTTGCGAGGTAGTAAAGTGTGTTTTATGTGGAATCAATGGCTAAAAAGGTTTGTTGGTGAAACAATTTTTTTTTTTCTGAAAGTTAATATGATTGGGGATGCACCTTGTGAAGGCTTCCTACGTACCCTTGTTAAAGGGATCAACCTTTCGTAGTTCGTCTTGGAGTTAAGGCTCTTACAACCTGGTTTCCAGTGACACCTTTATGGTTTAGTTTTCTGTCGTGTAGAGATTATCGAGCATCTTGCTGCCAATGTCATTTTGTAATGGACCTTTGTCGGCCTCAAGACTAGCCTTGTAGGCTTTTTTCTATGTCCAAGTGTGGCCGTATGCATGTTTTCAAGACTGGCCACGTATGGCCATGAATCCCTGCCGCTATGCAACTTCTTTTTAATTAATTGTGTTTCGCGTTTTTAAGAGCGTTTGAGTATTCGTGTGAATGTAGAGGGAAGAGTATGAGTTGTCATCTCATATTTAACTCTTTGACGGATCGTGATACCTGTTGTTTTTTAAGATGAGAATATCCGAAGGCTTGTGTTCGTGAGGTTTCATAAACGCGCAAATATTGATGAAGAGACATGTTTTAGGATCTCGTATCGGTTAGATTTCATGCTTTGAGATGTTTGAGACTAGTGTGCTGGGTTTAGGGTACGACCTAAGCCTAGTAACGGTTTAGAGTTTTTGGTGATTATTTTGGCTTACTTTACTCGTAGCGTTTTTGACCTGGTTTTGTCCAGATATTGAACTATGCGATGAGTTCCCGACTTATACAACTTGCTTTGATCGGGAACCGAGCATCTCTCCAAAGACAATTTTGAAGTCGTCTGCAAGTGCTGACCAAAATTCGGATTTCTTTTATAGCGCGCTATTATCCTTGTGTTGAATGTCTGAGAGCTATATCTATGGGAGGAGATGGCTTAGTCTGTTTAGAACGTTTAGAGTTTATTTTGATCAGCAACAAACATGATGGTAAATGTTTACCGTTTGATCCTTCGTGAAGGATGTGTTTTTGAGAAGGTGTTAGTGTGTATGAGTGTTTGGTCTTCCAAGATGGTGTTTTTATCGAGGAAGGTACTTTTGTCGAAAAATGGGTCTTCAGTCGTCTGCGACGTCTCGCGATACTGATGATTTTTTTTCTTTCATACGCCGCATTTCTTGCTTGAATTGTTTGCGGGCTTAAAGATATTTGGCAGTGTCGCAAGGGTTTGTTTTAACCTTATAGCAGATAAACGTTTTGTTTTGTTTGCGAATGTTCGCAGCTAAAACTGTTGTTTCTGTTTGGATTTTAAATTGTTTGAGTTTTGATAAAGGAATTAGGACTAAGGGGCCGCGTAAATTTGTCCCTCGGAAGAAGCGTCTTCCTTCACTGTGCTTTGTGAAGAGTTGGCCCTCCGAGATATATTTCGTGTATTTATAAGGATGTTTCGTATAGCTCTAAGAGTTTATTACGAGTTTTTCCTTATGTGCCGCGTTTTATGGGTAAAACATTGCGGGCTTAAAGTGAATTGTGGAACATATAGAACTTCATCAATTTTCCGACAAGTTCAAGTTATTCGTTATCAGTTGGGTTGTTAGGACTGAGTCTTGTTTTAAAGAATTTATTTTATGATTTCCATTTCTTGTTTATACGATAATTATTTGTGTAATCGTCACTCGGTGTTTTTAGACGAATCGTGGATTGTCGTTTTACCGTTAAGTGACTGGATGGAGCGGTGGTCACTCAAATGTTATGGCTTGGCATGAAGGCTGTGTTCAGCCTTATAGCCGAGGACGTTGCTGGTCTTGGATTAGACCATGGCACTTTCGTGTTACCATTAAGGTCAAGTTAGTTTCTAATTTTCCTTAAAGGGGATGTCGGACTCTAGTTTGCGCTTTTATGGGAAGGGTAATTGTCAGAGGGCGAAAGAGCATTCATCGAGATTGATAGGCCAAGCATACTGGAATTTTCCGCGTTAAGATGGACAATGGTGGTAGAAAACAATTTTCCACTTTAGGTTTTCAGTTATACTATGAATGTTTCATATAATGCTTCCTTTAGTCGTATGAAAATTGTTTCGATTTTGTCCGAGGAAGATGAAGCCTAAGAGGGTCGATAAAGAACCCGTGTGGATTCAGTTGCGGGATGATTGCCTCCTCGCATATAACCGAGGGGAATGAAAGGCAGAAGCCTGCAAGCCGCAGGGCTGAAGAATAAGATCTGTGAGATTGTAGTGCGAAGAGATAAATTTTAGATTGGTCGTCCAAAGTCGGATCATAAAGCTTTATTTTTTGCTATACGAAAATGCTTCTTCGTAAAAACATGTTATGTTTATCTTCGAAAGTTGCTTTGTACAACTTGATCTGATTATACGAAGAATTTTTCATGTAATTTTTACAAGAAGGGATTCTCATAGAAGTGAATACAGAACGTTTCTCGCAGATTTCGTGATGTTTTCGGGCGAGGATTAGGTTTTCCTCATTCGTGTTTTCTTATTGCAAAGTCATTTTGCATGATACTGATATTGTTTTCCCACGGACTATTTAGTATAAAATGTTTTGGTTATACGACAGTAGTGGGTGACTGGTTTTGTGAAGGTAGTCAATCGTCAAGATGTATAGAGATGTCAAAGTAGCGATCTTTCCACAGATTTTTCGGGAAACATTTTCGCTTTGATTCCAATCATTTGTGAAAGTTGCATGGAGTTAATCATGGAGTTTTACCTAAGGTTATTTCTTTATGATCTAGTCGCAAAACGTTTTCGTGAGTTTCTAGAGCGGAACGAAGTTGTTAACCAGCGGTAGATCTAGTCAACGAGCGGGGAGAAAATGTTGCCTTTGTTGTGCTCGCTGCTACTTGTGTTCACGCTTTTTCTTTGTCGCAAATATTTCTTTTATGCCGAGGCAAAAAAAATTGAATTATTGGAGTATACGAGCACAGTATACGTACCTACTCCCTCTTTTTTTACGAAAGAAATTGGCTGAATCGGTATTTTAAAGGATTAGGTACGTTTTCTCTATCTAGGATTGGGATGATCGACAATCTGAGTAGATTTAAAGACGATGTTGGGATTATGACTTGGTGGTTTTCAGGTTGACGACTTGGAATATGTCGGTTTTGAGAAATATGCTAGGAACAAGTCAGTTTTAGGATGACGTTTGTGTCTCTAGTTCTTTCTTTCTTTAGGAAGCCAGCTGAGTATGTCTGGCGATCATTTCTTGGTTCTGCAAGAGTTTGGATCGGTTTTCGAGATCTGTCTAAACAGTTAAGGAACAATAGATAGGGAAATTGGCCTAAGACTTAGTTCGCTAGACTATCCACCTAGATTCTAAGTTCCCTAAATTTTATGGCAATCTTCAAAGTATTTTTATTTCTTACTACCTTCCTAAGAAAACTCCAAGTCTGATTTCAAAAATTCCCAAGTCGGACATACCTTAGTTTTTCTCGGAGATTCAGGTTTGCCTCTTCTCCGTTTTGCTTACTCATTTCCCCTTCCTCTTCTCGTGTTTTTCCACCCTGTAGTTTTGGTTCAATTATCCATATTTTTCCGATCTGAGTTTCAGTCTCTGTATCAATGGTTTTATGAAAACGAATAAGTAGCTCGCCAAGTCATTTGACGTTTACGAGTAGCCAAAGGTGACCAGGAGATGCCAAGCGCGATGAGGTCGGAGAGAGGGGTCGGTGAGACCAAGGATAGAGGCTGTTGGGCGAAGTTAAATTTTTAGATCGCGGTCCATCTTTTTCCTTCCCCAAGAGTATTTTTGTACAATCTTTGTTTGATTCTCAAACGGCTGTTGAATGGTTCTGAGTTTTATTTACTAGATTCGTTTCGTAAATGTTTTCAAATTTATTTTACGAAAGTTGAATCATAAAATACTACTTCGTTCGATTTTACGAACGATGTTCCGTAAAATATTGTCGAGTTTAATTTTACGAAAGCTGTTTCGTAAAATCTTGTCAAGCTCAATTTTACGAAAGGTATTCTGCAAAATATTATGAGTTTAATTTTATGCAAGCTGTTTCGTTTAATCTTTTGGAGCTTAATTTTATGAAAGTTGTTCTGTAAACATGTTTTCGAATCTGGCTGTACCAGAGTCATTCTTCGGAAAACCCACGTTTTGTAGTTGTTCCGAAAATTTAGTTTCCGAGTTTTATATCAGAAACTATAGCTTCAATGGGCTTAATTAACGCGATTAAACTTAATCAGAAATTATTTTGTTTCCATAGGATTGATCCGAGGGAGTTTGAGTAGTTTTTCTGAAGTAAGTTTAGATGACAATCATCGAGAATGCATTGAATATGTTCATAGAAGTGATGCTTGAATTTTTTGAAATCTTAGGTTTCAGAAAACGTTTTAGCAGTGAGGGATACAATCTCCCGTTTTTCTTAGTTTAGTCTTCTCAGCCGTTTTAGGTTTTGAGTTATTCAATAGAGATCAACTTCGTTTCTTCGAAAATTATACGGAAGAAGTACAGCAGTGAGGGTTGTGTACCCGATTTGCTGTGCTTCCTTTTTCCGCGAGTAATCTAGGGTTTCTCCGCAATTTCTGGGAGAGCAAGTTTTATTTTTCCAAAACGTTTTTGGAAAACGTCTTTTGGTTGAACCCTTACGCGTTGAGATTTTTTTACTCGATAATGAGACAAACTTTGCGGCTTTAAATAGATTTTGTTGTTGTCCTTTCTGTTTAGAGAGAGAAATGCGAGTTCTTTTCGGTTCTCTTCCTGTGGCGAAAAATCGCGACCAGGTTATCGGTTTTCTCGAGCACTGCAGTGTTTGCGTAAGTGTCAGTCAGCGTTATTACGAGCTGCGAATTTTTCTTTCATATTTCTGGACATCGTTCGATCAAGCATTTTGTAGCCATGAGTTAGAGTAATCCGTCCCCTCCTTCTAGGGCTGAATTGTGGGAACCAAAATTCACACTGTCGAGTTTAGTGAACGGAGAAAGAAAAGAAAACCCTACTTTCCGTGAGGTCCAGATTCCTTACAAGATCCAACTACAAGTAATTGAATAAACGCATAAGAATATGAAAAGATGACAAAACGAATTAAGAAAATATTGATCTTTATTTTGAATTCACATAAGAGAATAGCGATTGTTACAACAAGTTGTAAAAGCTTCGGCTGCAAGAGCTGTAAGCGAGTTTTCTATTCCTAGCCACCTTAAACCTAGTTGATTCACATCTCAATAAAAAAGACAAAAAATATAAGAAAAAGTTTTGATTAATTTTGGATGGAATGTTATGAAAAGCTGCCTATGTACCCCTTTCGAGGATCAAGCCAAACCTAGTTCAGTTTATAGAGACTTGAACAAGAGATCAGACTGCCTTTGCGAGTTCGTCTAGTAGTCGAGTGAAGGACATAGAAACTAAGCATGTCGAGTATAATGCCAAAACTTCTCAGTGCTACGTTTTGTTTTAAGAATTTCGTGTCCTTGCATCCCTCTCCCTCGCTTCTCTTATATTGGTCTTCAAGGTCAGTGTTCTTTCCTTTTCTGCCCTCAATCCGAGTTTATCCTTCCGAATAAATCTTCTTTATCTTCTCGATTTTCCATAATTATCTTGGAAATTAACAATTATCTTCTTTTCCATTTATCTTCTGCGGATATCCGGTAGACCGTCATTATATTTGGACTCATTCTCGTCTAAAACCGTAAGTGTGCTTTTATCGCGTTTTACACCCTTTCGGGTTGTTTTGCGATTTAAGTGATTTTTACGAGTTCTTTCAGAGAATCATCCTTCGTATGATTACATGGTGCTGGCTCCGCAAAATAATAAACCAATCGTATAGTCGAGATAACCTTGTTGTTTAAGTTAACCGTTACCGTTTTATACGATTGACTCTGAGTTTTACGAGGAAACAAGTCTTTGTGATTTTTATCGTAAAAATTCAATGGAAATTTCAATCGAGACGAAACAAGAAACAGCCTAGTCAATGTTCAAAGAAGAGAGTGATGAAGAGGATACGGTCTAGTCGACCATGGGTGACTAGACTTTGTCAAAGGTCTAGTCGCTCATGGGTGCCTAGACTTGGTAGAGAGTCTAGTTGCCAACGGTCGACTAGAATTTGTCATGGGTCTAGTCGCCCATGGGAGACTAGAGATTGTGTGTCTAGTCGCCCACGGGCGTCTAGATTTGGAGGTGATGCGGTTGTTCCTTCGATCGTACGTCTTGACTCGTTGGTCAGGACAAGACAGGTTGGGCGATGAGGTGTTTGGATACGATGATTTCTTGCTTTCTTTTTACTCGAAAGAGAGATAACATTTCCATGGTAACTTTTAGACATCGGCTTCGTCGTGACAGTTTTTGACTCCAACAACGGAAGACAGTTTCGTAAAATTCGTCATTTCTCGCAAAAAAATTCCGCAAGAACGTTTTTCCGATCATTTCATCTTTGGATCAAAATTCTTTTATTCTTTGTCCATGAAGAAATATACAAAGTTTGTTCTTGTATCCTTACGCAAATAGGTTTGTCTTATGCTATATAGTTTCTTTGACATTTTTAGCTTATATTTGTTTAAAGCACAATTTTTTGGAGGATTTTAGCCGTTGATTTTTCCATGACCGAGTTTGACCCCAATAGACATGCCAAAAACGATCAAACTATGGTCCACAATTATACCTACGAGAAGACGAGAAGTGTGGAATAACCCAAAATTTCTGGATAGTATGCAAAACTCACTTTTGAAATCAGAGTTGAGAAAGAGATACAATAAAAGCAATGTAATCATGCATTTAAAGTAGGTAAAATGAATTCTACCTACACGAAGGAGACACCACCACATTGCTGCACATCAAGAAAAAATATATATGTGAAAAACTATATGAACAATATAATTTACATGATAACATCAATGAACTATCATGTATTATAATACAAACACGACAAAACATTTTCCCTTAGGTAAAAAGTGCGTTAGATTTGTAATCAAACAATATCTAATTAGAAGTCTGGGAACCAAACTCTTAAAAATGAACCATAACACAAATAAAATTATCAAAAATAAAGAAATAAAAACATAGATAAAACACTGAAATGTAATGTTATCAACCAATAACATGTGAAAATATGTTAAAACATTATTGGAAGTTGTTGGATTCCAAGTCCGACACATTTTTCAGCTATTAAAATGATGTTGATATACATAATATTCATGGATATTGCGTGTTAATTTGTATGGTTTTGGATACATTATTTTTGTCTAGATGTGTAAACAAGTAGTGGGTATTATTCGTGTAGTTTGTAATCATTTTTCTCTTAAAAGTTTGTTCCGAGTAATAGCCATCAAAACTCAATTTCATTTCACGAGTGATTTCTTTAAAATAATGTCTGTTTAAGATGTCTACATGATTAGATATTAATGAGTCTCACGTTGGATAGCACCTATGTTTTAAATGGAGCATGGCGCTCCAAAGAAAGGAGGTTGGAGCCATGCATCTTACGCCATGGCGAAAACATATAAAGATCGGCTAGTCACTCGTAGTAGGAACGCAGCTACTGCAAAAACCAGGATTTGTACTCGTCTTATGGATAGGATGCATTCAAACGTGGGTTAGTAGTATACAGATATAGAGGAACTAGATATGCGTAGCTAGTTGTTTTTGGTTAGAAGTGTGCATGTGTTACCTAAAGATATATATCTATTTCTATGGTTACAAATAGAAGATAGTTATAGAGTTGACTTGTTGATAGACCAGGTTTTTACCATTTTTAGACCATGGTATACGTCCTTTTTAGAGTCTATTATATGTGTTTGGAGTTTATTTTAGAATGTTTTTAGGTTCAGGTGCGTTTTAAAAAACTTTGGGGATTCTAAAGCTTTTTGAGGTGCATAACTGGATAGACACGTCAGAAGTTTAGCTATATATTGAGACCTTCCCATGGGGCAATTAAGCTCATATTTTGACACGAGTTAGAGATTTGAGTTATATTTCCAATGCAAATGGGTTGAGGTCCATATAATGGTTAGATCAAAAGTTATTATTGTTTAATTGAAGAGTGTTATGTTTGACTCGCTAGAGAACGTTGTCGAAGATATGAAGAAGTGTCGATCGACACTACACCCTTGGTGTCGTTCACCACAGATGTGTCAAGACGGGATGAGTCTATTTCAAGACTAATGTGGGCCTAGAAGTCACGACAAATTACAGATTTTCCCATGGCCGACTTAATACCTAGTTTTTATAGTTTTCTAAGCCATTGTTGATGTTTACGCTTTCTACACATTATTTTATTCATCGTTTTAGGTTAGGAGAGCATTAAGGAACTACTTTAGAGTCCTCTTGAAATTCTAATATAATATGGATTTTACTAGTTTCACCCATTGTATATGTGCATTTTAGATCCTATTATATTTGTTTGGAGTCTATTTTAGAGTGTTTTTAGGTACATGTATGTTTTGAAGCAATGTAGAGATATTGAGCATTTTGGAGCTTAATGATGAGGAAACTCTTAGTTATTGAAGAAATCATAAGTCAAAGTTGAGATCCATGAGAAGTGTCGATCGAGATTACCTTCTTGGTATCAATTGACTCCAAATTGAGTAGGCTGGCCAACTTGTTCATGACTGACTTGAACACCATAAGTTCCACATAATTACAAGACTACCACTGGCCGACCTAAAAGCAATTATTTATGTGTTTTGCCATTGTTTTGGCAAACATACCACTAAAAACAACAACTACAATATTTAGAAGCTTTAGTTGCTTAATTTTGGAGAGAAGATCAAGATTCATTTATTGATTTGTATTGGAACTCCAGTTTTTTTACTCTATCTAATTATGCATTCTATTTAGTGTATCTATCATGTGCTTAATCATGTCTGAGTATTTTTTTCTTGTTGGATTTAGGGTTTTGTTAAGGTTTATATGTATTTCTTAGCCATAGAATTTCTATGGTGATCTTTAGGATCCTTAATCAGAATTGTGCTTATTGCTTGTCCTCTTGATGATGCGACAAAGACCGGATCTAAAGATCGTAAATTTGCAGACAAAAGTAACTGAAAGACTTCTGTTTCCAAATTTGATGTCTTCGCAAGGGGGTGATAAATAAAAGAAGCGGAGTCAGGGAGAGAACCCAATCGAATCCCATAAATAAAATATCCCAAAAGGATTTAAAATTTCCTACTTCGGTTGGGCATCGATGGGGCGAGTTAGGGTTCTTCTCTTTTTATTTGAACATGTTTTAGAGTCAATAAATTGCAAGGTCAAGAATTTAGAGCTTGATAGGTATATGCAGTGGTGGAGGTTTAGTTCGTTTACATGTGTTGCACATGGAAAATGATATGTGATACAAGCTTCAGAGAATAAAAAGGAAACATAAAGATGAGATGACATGGAATCTTTCCATATGTTTGGTTGACACAATATGCACTAAATAAGCATTATTAGATTACAAATTGAAAGATGTTAATATATAAAATAATATATTAGATAATATGAAAAGATTAATTAATATATATATATATATATATATATATTGGCTTTTACCTAGGTTTTAGGCTAAAGCTTTTGATTGTAATTCTCAGGGAGAAACTCAAAGGATTTTGGGGTTTCGTAGCTGAGTGAATTGGTAGACTTGATCAACAGGTGTCGATTCAAGAAAATTTGGGTGTGTTAGGAATCGATACGTGTCGATAAGCTTAATTAAGATCAAGCAAGTCTGTAAGAGATTGTGTAGAGGATTTCTAATAAAAGAGATACGTGTTCTTGGTATTGTGCCTTGTATTTTCGTTGAATTTTGGCTCTACAATTAGTATCAGAGCGGGACATCTAAATGAATGAAGGTTCTTCGAACCAAGGTGAGATCTTGAGAAGTGAATATGGCAATTTTGGCACATAATATGTTGTTGCTGAATGAAGTGAATTATGGGTATTGGAAAGTGAGAATGAGAGCAAACTTACGTGGAGTTGATGAAGATATATGGACAGTTGTTCAATCTGGATGGGAAGGACCGTGTGTGATGCTAGAGGATGGTTGGAAGACGGACTGCAACAAAGAAAAATCTTTCAAAGGTTTATGCAAAAGCATTGGATACAGTCTTTAGTTCTGTAGATGGTAAGCAATTTGAGCTAATACAAGGATGTGAATCAAATAAACAGGGTTGGGATATACAACAAAATGCCTTTGAGGGTATCGCGAATGTTAGGAGGACAAGATTGGACTTGCTTGCATCACAATTTTAAGATATAAGGATGACCGATGATGACAAGATAGGAGATTTCAGTGCAAAGTTAAAGTCCAAAGCCAATGAAGCACAAGTTTTAGGTAAGAATATGAAGATGCAAAATTTGTGAAGAAACTTTTGCGATGTTTACCTACTAAGTTTGCAGCACATAAAGCAGCGATAACTTTGACGGTGAACACTGATGAATTGAAGTTTCCTGAGGCAATAGGGATTTTAAAGGCTTAGAATCTAAGTTGTTAAAGCATGTTCAAAACTCAAGAATTACAGTTGACAAAGACATCCAAAGAGCTCAAAAACTTGAAGAATCTATTTACCTAATGATTTAGAAACTTGAAGAAACCATGAATCTTTTGTATAAGATGTCCAACGACATACTGTCTAGATATGAAGAAAGACATAAAAGGCATGAAGTGGTGCGTTTTAGTTGTCATGGTAGTGGACATGTCAAAAACGTTTGTCCATCATTCAAGAGAAAATAAATCAAGTATAATGTTATGGGCACATAAAATTGGATTGTGTGAACACAAATAAGATGAAGAGAAGTTACAGTGATAAAGAGTCAAAAACAAAGGAAGATGTTCTCAATTTTGTGGCTCTTCATGGAGCTGTGGGATCTGAAAAAGATATCACTGAAGGTGAATCTCGAGCGTCATGTGTGTCACACATCAATTGTGATGCGTCACACAATAACTCAGAAAGTGATTGGATGGGGATGTTCTATATGAGTATAAGTTCTTTTTGATAAGTTTGCTAAACTCAGTGATGAAAATATTCAGTTGATCAAGGATAAAGCGATATTGAAGGCTCAAGTTAACATCTTGGAGCTCGAGCAATCAACATTTGTTAGGCCTGTTGGTGACGTTGATGTTGTTGAATTAGGAGAAACTTCTATTCAGACACTTAGAGAAGTCTTGAAAGAACAAAAGAAAGCTCAAAAAGAGCTGGAAGCAAAGGTGCAATTGATGAAAAAGTTGTTGAATCAAGAACTTATAAAAATTGGCTCTTTGACAGAAAATTGAAGGATAACCACAAGAAAATAAGGATGTTAAACAAAGGATCTGAGAATCTAGATAAAAAATTTAGCCATGGGACAATCTCCTAAGATGAACTGGGTTTAGGATACAAGGGTGTTGCTCCCAATGATTAATCCAATCTTGTCAAATGATCGAATTTGTAAAAAATACTACATCTCTCCCTGAAAATAATTTGAAAGTTGAGAAAAGACATACATATGCACATGTAAAAAACGAACAAAAGGCTCAGACAAAGCTACACCCTCCAAAGCCTGCAATAACTCAGAGGAATGGATGTCTGTTTTGCGAAAATCATGGCCATAAGGTTGATTTTTGTTGTTCTCGGAGAAACCAGATTGATCAAGCTTGTAGGATGAACCTTTGTTATGTGGAACCTAGAAGGTATGGACATGTATGGATAGCTAAGAAGGATATTGATAGGGCCTGATATTTACCACTATTGTTCCATGATATCAGTTCTATTTAGAGTCTATTACATGTGTTTGGAGTATGTTTTAGAGTATTTTCAGGTTCAGGTACGTTTTGGAGAACTTTGGTGATTCTTGAGCTTTTAGAGATGCAAAACTGCGCAGATGCATCAGATGTTTAGCTATTTATGGAGACATTCTCTCGGTTCAATTGAGATCATCTTTTTACATAAGATATATCATTGAGTTAGCTTTCCAATTTTACCATTTTGAGGTCAATCAGGATCCTAGAGCCAAAGTTATGCATGTTTTACTGGAGAGTGGTCTGTCTGTCTCGCGAGAGGAAGCTATCGAGAGATGAATGAGTGTCGATCCACGGCGCAGCCTTAGTGTCGATCGACGGTGATCCCATAAGACAGACCCGACTTGTTTCAAGACCGAATAAAGCCCAGAAGCAATCAGAAATTACCAGAATGCCCATGCACTACTTAAAATCCTATTTATGTGTTAGGAAAAAAAGGAGGAATCCTTCAGAGTCCTCCTCGAACTACTTTGGTTTTTTATTTGATTTCTATTCTATATATATTTCATCTATGGTTTCTTTGAAAAAGATCATTTCTGAGTAGATCTCTTTTTATGTTTAGGGTTTATTAATGGTGCTGATGGATTAGCCAAACAATAGAATTGCTAGGGTGATTATTAGATCTATCAATATAATTTTGTTTATTGCTTGTGTTCAAGAGTAGCTAACTAGAACCCTGATCATAGGATAGTTAGGCGCAAGCGAGAGCATGGTCTACTACCAGAATTAATCCTATTGAGCTAGTTTGCTAGAAACAAACGAGAGTTGATTTAATTAATTTAGTGAACTTATCTTCTTAGGTCATAAAGCTTTACTCAAGAGACCATCGATCGATGCAGGATCATTGCCATCGATCGACGGTCATTCCATCTCAATAAGCGAGAGCTGAGACATTGGACTTAGTCAATATATTAGACTCGTAGCGAGAGTTGGTCGTCTTTTACATTAGATATCGAGTTCTATGATTAATACCTTTACCTTCTGTCCTCTATAATCCACTTGTCTGAAACTCTAGATCTAGCTATTTATTATTATTGTTTACTTACCAATCAATCCATTAATTACTATAGTTTATTTACTGCGTATTAATCTATTTGCCTAGCTTAATCGCGATTGTATTGATTTTATTGTGTGCCCACGGTCCATGTGGATTCGATCCCTAAATACTAAAATTTGACCTCCCTTGGCAAGAGTAGTTCGTAGGGTTAGTTTGATAGAGTTTGCATTGAAATACAGAAAAACCTCCTGTCAAATTTGGCGCCGCTTCCGGGGAGCGAGGATTCGCCATTAGACTCAATTTGTTTGATTTAGTCTAGGTATTTTCCAATATTAGTTTACTTACATAAAAAAATTCTTGTGTTTCAGGTACATACATATTAGTACCAGGAAGCAATGAGGAGAGGATTTTTCGGTTCTTCAAAAAAGGAACATGCTGATTCGCGCACGATCCATCAGTCTACGAGGGCAGTCAACACCCTCCAAGCAGTGATCGCTAGCAAAGAAAAGCGAGAATCCATCGACACCAATACTCCACTGCCGACCGATACTGGCATCATGATATTGATTGACACCCACACTTTGCAGTCGATCGATACTATTTGCGGGAAGTCAGAGAAAGACGAGGTACTAATATTGAGTTTTGACAAGAATGGTGTTTTAAGAGAAAAAGAAGGTCGCGCTCGCAACAGTGTAGGACAATTGATTTATGCACATGGGGCAGTAATCACTGATGCAATTGATGTTGCTGAGATGAACTACTTTGACCTAGATAGTAGCTGGCATGATTGGGAAGATCGGCATCTTATTCAAGGTCTTCCTCACTAGGATCCCAGGAATCACATCAAATAACTTGAGGATCTAGTCTCGAGTGTCGATGGGCATGAAGCTTCAGAAGGATCCATACTCTGCAAATTTTTCCCTCATAATCTCTATGGGGATGCGTCTAGATGGTTCAAGCAACTGCAGCCATGATCTCTCACTTCCTGGAATGACGTCAAAAAGGTGTTCTTCAACAGCTTTCTCAAAAACGCTGCAGCAACTCAAGAGAGCAAGTTGGAATCCATTATATTATAAATTCTAGAGGGTCAGCAGAAGTTGTCTGGATATTTCAAAGAGAAGTTGGATGCTATCTACACTGAGCTGCATGGGAAACTGAAGCTTTAAACACTTATGTCAAGAAGCTGGATATTCAGATTTAACAGATTACTGAGGATGCAAAGAGTCAAGAAACAAATCCTAGCCACTCTGTAGTCCCATTATGGTAGAGAGTGATGAAAAACATGTATCTGGAGAGTCGAGCAGAGCAGAAGAACATGATATTTGTGATCCGATCTTAGCTTCGATCAACCCTAAGACTTCAGCATCGATCGACACTACACCTTTTGCATTGATCGACACTACATCTTCTGCATCAACCGATTCTGCATCGACCGACACAGACACCTGTTGTCGATCAACACCCCTCAAGAACGTCAAAAATGTGAGTTATCCGCTTTACACTACAGACTCGGCATGGAAGCAGAGAGGCAATAGACACTCACTGACAGATGCATCGCTTGTTTGTGAGCTTGAGGCGAGACCAATTGTGGAAAAAATGTATAAGGCTGAGATCCCATACCTTGTTGTCCCTAAGCATATAAAACCACCCAACATTGAGAAACTTGTAGATCCCTACACTATATCTGAAGTTGAAGCCCTAACCTACCAGATAAAGGGGTGCATTTTGCTTCCTACATTGAGGTATCTTATGATCTTTTGCCTACAACTACTCCTCAGAAAGACATAAGTGATAAAAGTAATGCAGAGAGCGTCCCTTTTGGTATCAGTGTCGACCGACACCACCCCCTTGGTGTCAACGACATCCCTCGTATATCACAGCACGCAAAGACAGAAACAGCCAAGTCTGGGGGTAAGAACATAAAGAAGAGAACAAGGAAAAAGAAGCAGGAGAGCAAAAAAAAAGTATGCAGACTTCTTGACACTGGTTCCCCATACTTATTCAGATGGGTACCTTGAGTATAGAGTGCACAGCAGAGGAGGTTCGAAGCCTTTTGTCAGAATTTGAGTTCTTGTTATTCCACAGCTGAAAGAGAAAGAAGAAGCTTCTGCGAGAATCTTCATTGACTGCATGAACAAGAGACTGAAGCAAGTTCCCAATCTCCGATGGAACAACCTGAACTCCATTAAAGACTATAACCAAGCGTTGAGTGGGAGGCAACCCACTGTTTAGTAAGTTATAAAAAAAACAAATTACTTTCATTTATTACTGATTTTTCGTTTTTTGCTTTATTTCAGCTAAAAAAACAAGGAAGATAGTCTACACAGAGCATTGACCGACACTTGATCACTGTCGATCGATGGAGTAACCCTAGTATCGATCTATCGCCACTTAACTGTGTCAATCGATGATCACCATCAGCAAGCAAGTATATTGTTTTTCCTTGTTAAATTTGTTCCTTATGATTTATTTTCTTCACCAATCTTAGACTGTATAACACTGGTGATAGTGTTGTTTAAGTTTGGGGGAGATTTACTGATATTGTGTTCTATTTTTAGTTTATTTTCTATACTTATACTAAAAAAAGAGTAGAAACTTACAGGTGTACCATCAGTCAATTTTGAAGAATCAACATCGATCGACCATGGAACATAACCATCGGTCGACATCAACATCGTGACATCGATCGATACTCTTTTTACAGAGTCTGGTATCGAGTTTCTCTTTTAAGCTATTTACTTATGATTTGGTTTTTCCTAACCAATCCGAGACGGATTACGCTGGGGACAGTGTAATTTCAGTCTGGGGGAGGTTTGTTGATACTATTTGATTTGTTTTGAGTCTTATTTACTATATATATATATATATATAAGTTTTTCAAAAAAAAAAACTTATTGAGTCAACAAGGGGACTATAATCAAGATTTATTATTGACTAACCACACTTTAGCACCATTCTTAGAATGTTATTTTCAGATATTACTAGAGTGGATCATCATGTCGCTATATCACACTTGCTTATAAAGTTTGAAGGAACCGAAGCTGATCTCCAACCTAATATTGACTAAATTGTTTGCTTTGGGGCTTGGTATACACTTGATCAGACACCTTCTGTAAGTCTGTAGGTACAAGTCATTGCACCTCTGGTTCCCTTCTATTTGTCTCTTCAGCATCTACCTTAAAGCCAAAAAGATTGAGATGATTTCCCGAGATGCAGAGAGGTATTCATTGTGTGGCTTGTTGTTTGAAACCGTCTCTCTACAGAAGATCGTATGCAAGCTTGGGGTGAGCACCAACACTGTCGCCTTTGTGGTGAGCCATAGGAAACGGGAGATCAACTTTTCTTCGCATGTTCATATACTTATACAGTTTAGACAAACACAACAGGCTTACTGCTACAAAGACCAAATCCGGATTGGAGCATCACCATAACAATGCTCCTCTCTCGCCGTCGATCAGCTATTGTCACTTGCCTCCTTTGTCTACTGATATACCTTGTTATTTACCAGATTTAGACCATCATTTAGACCCTATTTGGAGTCTATTATGTGTGTTTGGACTGTGGTTTAGAGTGTTTACAGTCCAGGCACGTTTTGGAGCATTATGGAGATCATAGAGATTGTTAGAGTATTCCGAAGAGATATCCAGTAGTTGTTGACATTCAGCTAAGTATGAGTCGAAGTCAAGCATGACCATCGCTCGACGGAGCATCCAGGCTGTCGACCGAAGACCCACTCTCAGAGTATTAGCCGACTTCAAGCCCAAGACAAAAAAATTACGAGAATGCCCCTTGACAAATATTTACCTAATTTATAATGGTTATGCCATTGTTCAGGCATAAGAGAGACCACATTTTATTTTACATCTTTTAGTTTTCTTGCATTGAGCTTTTTAGTAGTTTTGGAGAGAAGATCTGAACTCCTTCAGATCTGTATTTTCTATGCATTATATTATTCAGTTCATCATGTTTTCTTTGATCATGTCAGAGTAATTCACCTGTTAGATTTAGGGTTCATAATGGTAATGATTAATTAGCCCCAAAATAGGATTTCTAGGATAAAGTAGTATCACTCTTTGAAATTGTGTTTAATGCTTACGTTCTAGAGTAGCAAACTAGGAACCTGAACTTAAGACATGGACAACTACGAGAGTAAGTTTTGTGCCAGAATTGATTTCATTGAGCTAGGTTGTTAGATGCGTGTGAGAGCTGATCTAATTAACATAGTGGACGACTTCCAGTATGATTAGCGTCGATCGAGATCAGGCCTTAGCCGTCGATCGACATCAGGCCTTAGCCGTCGATCGACGGTGCACTTCTCTGTCTGCATAAGAGAGTTGGAAAAGAGGGGGTTGGACTAGTTAACATTTATTTTTCTCGCATATTAATAATTCCATGCCTCATGTCCCTTATAATTCACTTGCCTGAAACACTAGATCTACCGCTTTTCCATATATGCATTCGCTTTAGTATTTTAGATAATTTCATATTCTTGATAAACTTATAACCAAAACCACTATTTATAGTTTGCCTAGCTTAACCATTAGAGTTAAAGAAATATATTGTGTGCCCTAGCTCTCTGTGGATTTGATCCCTAAGTACTGCAATTTGACATCTCTTGGCAAGAGTAGTTCGTAGGGTTAATTTGATAGATTGCATTATTAAGAACACAAACCTTAACCCACACGCTGTCAAATTTGACACCGTTTCCAAGGAGAAATGATCGCCATTAGATTTATTTTCTAGGTCTAATATAGGCTTTTTAATTACTGCAAATTACTAATAATTTCTTTTTCTTGTCTTTCAGGTGCATGCCAAGCAGTAACATAAGTAATAAGAGTCAGTAATACTCTTGTCATATCCAGTTGTAATCGAGCATTCAATCCACAAAAAGATACGTCAAGCCTCGATCGATAACAGCATTCAACCGCCAATCCTCGCTTCTTCGCGACCAACATCGATCGACAACCCCAACACGACATCGATCGATAGTAATTCACGAGTTCATATGGTTGTGACTTTAGTTTTGATCCGAGATGAGAGAGGAGACATGTACGACCTTGAAGGTCATCTGCGTAATGCAACATGGTAGAGAATTGATGATCATGGGGCTGCAATCCCTGAACCAAAAGTAGAAGCAGACGCTGCAGTAGCTCGACCTGAAGCTAAAGCCCAAACTTCTCGATGGACACTGGCAGACTACAATCATCCAGACCAGTTCTATGCTAACAGATCCGCTATTCATCCTCCAGCTTTCCAGAGGGACGACTTTGAGATCAAACCGTATTTCTTCGCAATTGTTGCGCATACACCCTACCATGGATCGCGACATGAGCATCCAATGGATCATCTGTAGTGATTTGAGGATCTTGTATCTGTTATTAAAGACAAGCGAGTTCCTGAGGACTATATATTTTGTAACCTCTTCAAGGACTCACTTTCTGGGGAGGCTTCACATTGGCTTAAGAAACTATCACAAGGATCTCTGACATCCTGGAAAAACATCAAGAATGTGTTTGTGTGCAATTTCTTTGATGATGCGCGAGCAGAGGAATTGAGAAGTAGAATCGCTACAT
Organism: Moricandia moricandioides; assembly: GCA_905132885.1. Lineage (NCBI taxonomy): Eukaryota > Viridiplantae > Streptophyta > Magnoliopsida > Brassicales > Brassicaceae > Moricandia > Moricandia moricandioides. The sequence goes on from CAJHQQ010001795.1 coordinate 43,238, forward strand.
TCACACAGGAACTTGGAGAATCATTCAGAAGCTCTTGGTTCAGATTCCAGTCCTACAAGAGAGACTGCCCACACCACGGTTTCAACGCGGTGCATCTACTTAGCACCTTCTTCAGAGGTATTGATATGTGTTGGGGTCAAAATCGGTTACGACGGAATCAACGTCGGAAACCTACTGGGAAAATGCATTTGTTGGGATCAAAAATGGTATTCTCGAAATCAGCATCTAAAAATCATGTTTATATACGAATGCAGTCTCGAAATCGACTTAACAAAAGTCTCCGGGCAAAAACTCAAAAGAAACAAACACGGATAGTCCAACTCGCCATACGGGCGAGTTGGATGACATGGACCGACCAACCCGCCCGTATGGCGAGTTGGCAACGGGCGAGTTGGACGGACAGACCAACCACCTCACCCGTATGGCGAGTTAGACAAGGCCAACTCGCTGTACGGGTGAGTTGGTACGCACGACACGACCAACTCGCCCGTATGGCGAGTTGGACAAGGCTAACTCGCCGAACGGTCGAGTTAGATGGCACGACTAATCCGACTCGATCGTTCGGACAGTCGGATCAAATCAATCCAGTTTCACCTCGTCCTCGTTAAACTCCCTCTTTGTATACTTGATCAAACTTATCTTTGTTTTGTCTCGATCGGGATTGACATTGGAACTTTACTGAAAGAACTCGTTTTCTCGAGAAAGGATCGAGTCGTTCGTATGAGACGATAACGGTTAACTAAACACGTAGAGTCACACGTCCCATACGAAAGATCCTAACTCTCGGACGACTTCGTCTTAGAAATGTTATTTCGATAAAATCGTAGAAACGTCTAAGACAGAAAACGGGCCAACGAGGTCTAAAGCTCGGCTAAAGGCCCACTCACGATTTTATCCGAAACCAAGCCCAAAATTTGTGACGGTTATTCTTTTATTTTTCAGGAAATAATAAATGTTAAGTTTGAAGGGATAAATGTTAAGTTTCCAAATATAATCATGAAGATCGAGGAAAAAGGGAATATTTCCGCGAAGCGATAAATTCGACCTAGGGCAGAAGGAGAAAGAGCAAACCTCCTCTAGAGTAGTATATCTAAGGACTTCAAGGGTGATGATGCAGGAAACACGAAAATCAATACTCAGAGCAAACATAGCTTAGCACTTAGAGCATTTTGGCAACTATCCGTTTTTTTTATTCAAGCTGCGACTCAACTAGGGTTTTGCAGTCTTAGGTTATTAGAACTAGGGATCTCGCCGACAGCTCTCATAGCCTAGGCTCCTATCTTTTTGTAAACTCTCATACGTAAATTTGGAATAAGACATCTATATGCTATGTTTTCGATTCTTACTTTGTTTTCCAAATTTAATTTGTATTCTGATTGATTGGCGTGTGCTTTAGCAGATATCTGGGACCTCTGGGAAACTAGGGCTTACCCTGCATTCCTAATTCAACGGAAATCGACAGTGTGAATTTCGTTTCCCACAATATGCAGTACCATATGGATTTAGACACAACTAGTGAAGGGAATTTCAGCACTAGGAGTCCAAAATAATAAACAAAGCTTATTGAGAACTTGGCGTCTAGCAATAAAGCCAATAACACTGATTATGAGAGGAAATAATCAGCTCTAGCTTTGAGCAAAGAGTAGATAGATGAAGTCAAAGCACAGCTGGAAATTGTTCAGAAGTTTCTCAGGAAGAACAAGAAGAAGAAGACGAAGAAGGAGGAGGAGGAGGAGAAGTAGGAGAAGGAGGAGTGAATTTTTTTGGTGGAAACGGTTTCACAGACAGGGAAATCAAAGCTACAACATAAACTCCTATGGTGGCAACACGAACAACAACAACCAGAGTTCACAGCAGTAGAGACCAGTCAACAACAATATGACCTTTGGATCTTCTTACCATCAGAACCCACCTCCAGAGACTCAAGAGAGCAAGTTAGAAGCTTTGGCTGACAGAGTATTGGAGCTGCAACAGCAAATGACGATGAATTTCAATGGAAAGATAGATGCTCTGTACATCAACCTCAACAAAAAATTTGAGACTCTCGGCACCCATGTCAAGAATTTGGAGAATCAAGTGGTCCATACAAGTGAGGAAATTCAGAGACATGAGACCCTGATTAAAGAGAAGGGAGAAGCTGGTCGGGAACACCACGTCAGTGCATTGATAGGTGATGATTTTTGGCAAGAAGTGAAGAGAGAACAGCTCCAAGAGGGAGATTTCCGAGTAGAAAGTGCTATGTGTTTTGGTAGTTCACGCTGGTGTCGATTGACACCCATTTCTGAGAATCGAGCGATGGAACCCTCAGAGTCGGTAGCTCTGTGTGAGTCTTCAAACATCGATCGACGTTGAGACGTCAACATCCATCGACGGTCTTCAACAGCAGAACCAGTTCATCTACCAAGTCTGAATGCAAGATTTTTGTCAGACATCCGAGTATGGAGACTCCTTAACAGAACATTGATATACCTGAGATAATGATAGTTGATAAGGAAACATAAAGACAATCCAGAAGGAAGCAAAACATTCCTAAACATTTGTGTAAAGAAACAACTGACGAATAGATGGATGGCTTTGCCAAAAGAGTTTAAAAAAATTCTTTAGATACTTAATTTGATGGAGCGTACTATACTTATAGATTGTGAACGTTTTTCAGGGAATCCAAGGAGACAAATGAGGGCATAGAGCGCATGTTCAATTGCCTCAGAGAGAAGCTGAAGCAGAAGATCACTCTAGAGAAGAAAAGTGAACGTGGAAAGTTTGTGGTTCCATGTTTTGTCAAAGGCCACGAGTATCCCAATGCCCTCAGTGATACTAGATCAGCAGTCAGCATGATTCCTAGAGCTATGGCAGAGAAGCTGAGCCTGAAAGTGGAGCCTTCCAGTGATTCATTCACTTTTGTGGATTACTCCAAGGTGAATTCAGGAGGGATAGCCAGAGACGTTCCAGTGCAAATTTGCAACACCTTAGTCCTAGTAGACTTCCATGTGATGGATATCAAGATTTACTAGAACTCTTCCTTACTCCTTGGAAGAGCATTCACGGCCACAGTGGAGCTATCTACGACATGAAAACAAACATGTTTTATTTATCCTTAGTATATTCAAATAATTTTATGAACCTGTTAAAGTCAAGAACAAGGGTACTCTGATAGAATTGGGTGATGACCCACGATTAGTTGCTACATGCCTGCAATTACGAGCAAGAGGAGGAGTCTGCGGAGATAACATCGATCGGTACCCAACCCTTGACATCGATCAACAGCACCTACATACAGACGCTGCACGGAACCCGCCCTTCATAATCGATCGATACCTAACTTCAACAATCAGTCGACGATTTCAGCATACATTCAAACCTCGACCATCGACCGGCACTCACACCACAAATCAGAACGAAGAAGAAAGTCCAGAAGACATTGTGTACACTGGACAGCAATACCGTGAGTTGGCACCAGAGAACACCCACCCATATTACACAGAACTTTACCCAGAAGAAGCAGCTGAGCACGGTATATTTGAGTTCTGGAAGTCTAGAGACTTCAGCCGGTTGAACAAAATCAAAGATCTAGCATCGATCGATAAGACACCTCTACCATCGGTCGACAGGTCTCATCTAATATGGATCCAAATCTTTTGACAACAACAACTGAAGAAGATTTCGTTGGGAGAATAGAGATGAGTATGGAGTTTACAGAGATGAGAATGGCAATGCATGAGCCATGGATGGCAGAATCATCAATGTGTCTAAGGAGGACATCAGGGAGATTCTTGAGAGTGCCAACCTGCATGAATATATTCATCAATGTTTGCCAGAGTATGCAGCTGACATTAGCAGAGCCAGACCCGACACATCAACTTACAGCAGGCAAAAAGTTGACAACATGGTACACGGAGTTTACAAAGCCTAGGAGATGATTATGGATGACTAATACAAGAGGCTTGATGACCTTTACCACCCGTTCAACAACAGTATTGGCTGGTTAACCACATTCATGGAAAAGATGAAGCAGAAGATGGACTACACTCATCAGATTATTAAACAACAACAATCGATTGGAGCAGTTAGTTCAACATCGACCGACGGCACACTAGGCCATCGATTGATAATCATCACGAATCATTAGGCAGAGGCTAGTAATAGAGAAGTTATTAGAATAAAAGCTTGATGGAGTTTACCTTTATCAAGACTTGATGAGGGATAGTATCTACCAGAGATTGGATGATATTTCAGAGCCCACAGATGGACAACCAGAGAACCAGAGGAGAAGAAGTTGTGAGGATCTTCATCATTACATGGTTTCAGACGAATATAGAGTATGTAAATACATGCTTTCCACACTGGTTCGGTGAAACACCTTACTAGTCCAGAAGTCCAAACGTCGAGCCTAAGACTATAACCAAGCGATGAGTGAGGGCAACCCACTTTGTAGTAAGTTTTAATTTGGTTTTCATTATTTAGTTATTACTTACGGTTTTTATTTAATTACTTTAGGTTTTCAAAGAAAGAGTAGAAAAGTTCAAAACCACCATTGGTCGACATGAACACTTCACCATCGGTCGACGGCTTGGATGGTTTACCATCGGTCGACAATCATCACTCACCATCGGTTGAAAATCATCACTCACCATCGGTCGACACTCCTTACGGAGTTTGGTAACTTCGACTTTCTCTCTACCTTTTACTTATGATTTAGTTTTTCTCTTAACCGAACCAGACGGGATAACACTGGGGACAATGTTATTTACGTCTAGGGAAGGTTTACTGATTATTATTTATTTGATATTTTATATGTTATATGTACGTAAGTTTTTTTGAAAAGTTCTATTGAGTCAAGCAGGGGATTATGATCAGAACTTATTTATTGATTAACCACACTATAGCACCGCTCTTAGACATGTTAATTGCAGAGATTACTAGAAATACCAAAGAGGATCATCATGCAATTAGACCGCACTTACTATGAAAGTTTGAAGGAACAAAAGTTGATCTCTAACCTAATACTAACTATTTTGTTTGCTTTGGGGCTTGGCATACATCGGATCGGATTCCTACTGCAAGTTGGTAAGATACTAGTCAGATTATTTCTGATTCCCTTCTCTCTCTCTCTCTCTCTCTCTCTCTCTCTCTCTCTCTCTCTCTCTCTCTCTCTCTCTCTCTCTCTCTCTCTCTCTCTCTCTCTTCAGCATCTATAAAAAAAAAGATTGAGATATTTTCTGAAATGCATAGGGGTAGGTACATTACCAATGACCCCACTATTGTAATTCAAAGGAATGGTCACACATTGTTGGAAGCGAGGGGTAGGTACATTAATGATGACCCCACTATTCGCCTACAACTCTTCCACAAAAAAAGAGAAAGAAGAAATCGAGATTAAGATGGCAAGATGGACTGTATCAGCATCATTGTCCATTGAGTTTGAGATATAAAAAGATTCAGAGAAGAGAGAAAAGAGGGAAGAAAGGGATCAAGAAAGACTATATACTTGTGTATGCAGATTTCCAGGAGTTGAGTCCACGTGTCCTTTGATTGATACTCTTAAGGTAAAGTTTGCACTTTATTTTTATGCAAATAAATGAGATCAGTAGAGGGGTGAGTCAAATTAATATTTGTTGAGTTTCTGACAAAATGGATTTAGCTGCTATACTAGGATGGGGCATATAGAGTTTCTCTTTGATTGGCATTATTTAATGTGGTTGTAGTATAGTAGGGGTGATAGTTATACTTATACATTATGTGAGTCCCGCTTTTCAAACCTCTTTCACATGCTACCTTTATTTTCCTTGAGGACAAGCAAAATGTTAAGTTTGTGGGAGTTGATATACCTTGTTATTTACCAGTTTTAAACAATCATTTGGACCCTATTTGGAGTTTATTATGTGTGTATGGACTTTGTTTTAGAGTCTTTACAGGTCCACGTACGTTTTGGAGCATTATGGAGATCATGGAACTTGTTAGAGTATTCAGAAGAGATATCCAGTAGTTGTTCACATTCAGCTTAGTACAAGTCAAAGTCAAGCATGACCATCGATCGACGGAGCATCCTTCATGTCGATCGATGGCCCAATCGCAGAATATTGGCCGACTTCAAGCCCAACTCAAGACGAATTACGAGAATGCCCATGGACGAGTTTTGATCTAGTTTATATGTGTTTTCCATTGTGTAGGCAGAACACCACATTATATTTTACGGCTTTTCGTTTTTTTGCATCGAACTTTTTAGTAGTTTAGGGGAGAAGATCTGAACTTCTTTAAAGATTTGTATTGGAACCTCATTTATTATTCTATGCATTATATTATTCAAATCATCATGTTTTCTTTGATCATGTCTAAGTAATTCACCTGTTAGATTTAGGGTTCGTAATGGTACTGATGACTTAGCCCCAAAATAGGATTGCTAGGATGAAGTAGTATTAATTTTTGGAATTGTTTTTAATGCTTGTGTTCTAAAGTAGCTAACTAGGAACATGAACTTAGGACATGGACAACTACGAGAGTAGGTTATGTGCCATAATTGATTTTATTGAGCTAGGTTGTTAGATGCATGCGAGAGCTGGTCTAATTAACATAGTGGATAACTTCTTGTCTAATTAGCGTCGACCGACATCAGGCCTTAACCGTCGATCGACGGTGCACTTCTCTGTTTGCATACGAGAGTTGGGACAAGAGAGGGTCAGACTAGTTAACATTTATTGTTCTCGCATATTAATAATTCTCTGCATCTTATTCATTATAATTCACTTGCCTAAAATCCTAGATCTACAGCTTTTCCATATTTCCATTCACTTTAGTATTTTAGATAATTTTCTATTCTTGATAGACATACAACCAAAACCACTATTTATAGTTTGCCAAGTTTAATCGTTAGAATTAAAGAAATCTATTGTATGTCATCTCTGTCTGTAGATTCGATCCCTAAGTATTGCAAATTGATCTCTCTTGATAAAAATAGTTCAAAAGGTTAATTTGATAGATTTCATTATTAAAAAACATAAACTTTAATCTCGACACTTCATATATCGTTCCAAGATCTTTTGCACAGTGTTTGGCGCGAACGAAACAGTCAAAAACACAATGATGTCTCTTGCACTGCCCAAGAACTCACACGTAGAATTGATAAGATGATCGGAAACAAAGTTTCCTCCTTGTGTCCCAAAAACGTGGCCTTATATAGAACCCTGATGATCAAGTGGATGGGAAGAAGCACTTATCAATATTCATTCTCAGCCTACTGCAACTTGATTTACCAAACATTTCAATTCCACGTACTGTAAACATTTTTTTAATAAATAAGATTTACATTTCAACAAAAACAAAAAGTAACTCTGATCGTTCTTATCAACCTTTTAAGTCGAGTCTTTTCGTTCTGAGGTTAAAACCTTAAATACTTCACGAAATTAGATAGAAGAAAGAATCATCAATTTGATTTCGTCTTAATGTAAGTTTTTTTCTCAAATACCATTTGGTAGCTCTCCTGTCTGTGTCTGTAGTGGTTGACACTTTAATAACCTAATGGAATAAAATGAGAACATGAAACTAAGTTATAAACCATAGAGATAGGCTTCCACTTTTGTCACATTCCGATTTTCTTAAACCAGGATGACTTTTTGTATTAATTAGTTTATTTTTACCCAAAACTCGTTGACCCTTTTTCTTTAACTAAGTATTAGAGTTAATAATTCATGTAACTAATTAGTTTAGGTACTAAATAATATATTCTTTTGTTTTTAGATACATATTAGAAATTTAGATTGAGTAGGCTACAATTTTTTTTTGGAATTTTAGATTTTCGGGTTTTCCAGATGTCCATTTAAATTTGGGTTCGGTTCAGTTAAAACTCATAACCTTAAATACCATAAAACAAGATCCATTCGGTATCTATGCCGGGTTGGATTGGTTCAGATTCACTTTTATTGGGTCAGGTTCAGTTAGGATTTTTGGATTCGGTTTATTTTCCCATCCCTAGATGCACCTATCCTTGTCTTTGTAGATCTGGTCTGTGGAAAGCCATAAGCTGCAGATTTGCTTCTTCTCTCTTTACCATTCGCAGATCTAAGGCCAAGGTGAAGATTGATGTGATATCTTCGTCCTTCATTCATTATCACTTCATGTTAGGTGTTTCTAACTAAATTATTCATACCGACGTGTTATCTATAAGCATACACATATTTGTTTAATAGATGAACTATATCATATTTTTATATTCTATATATTCTATTGTAATATGTGAACACTTAGATCTACTCATAGGTTGCTAAAACGAATATGGTTATATGATGAGTGAGACTTGTATGTGGGTGTTTGCATTATTTCGGGATATGACATGTGTGGGTTGTGCATAGAAGGTAGAATAAGGCATAAGGCCTATGTGTGTCGGTGCAACATGTTTGAGACTTTTCAGCGTTGCATCGTTTCTTACTGGGTCATGCATGGACTGAATGAGGTGGCATGATTCATTTCAAGAGCAGGTAGATATCGCGCAAGGAAAGATTAAGGTGGCGCGATCATGTGAATTTGGTGGTAAATCACGTGTAAACCGGTGTCGGTAACATGATTGCGTGAAGGCGTTGAACTCACAAGTACCTTAGGTGGTGAGCTCTCACGTGGCAACATGAGAAATTCGAGGACCGAACGATATGATGTGGTCTCATGTTGACACCGTCGAGGTTTTCTTCATTTGTTATTGATTGCTCTTACTTTACTGGATGTTCTAGGTAGAGATTTTATTATGTTGTGTTGTGAATGTTGGATGATTATTGGTGGACTCCTAGAGCTTCCATCAGTAAGTTTTTTTTCAAAATGCTCACCCTCATCCTTCTATTTCCTCTTGCAGGCTCGCTTCATACTGGTGGTTATTAGTCCAAGTCTTCTTAGGATCCTACTTTCTTGAAAGATATATTGTTTCATATCCTATGACTGGAGAAAAATGTCATGATATTGCCGACCCTTTCAGCTATGATGGGTTGGGCCGTTGGGGTATTATAAGTGGTATCAGAGTCCAAGAAATACTCTCTAGTCCTAACCTAGAGGGTTAGTCACGACTCAAACCAATTTGACATGAACAAGTTCCTTTTTCTTAACAGTTGAGTTGTTCTGGGTTCCAGCTGGAATATGAGGCGAATTTCAAGATCTATTCTATTAAAATAGGATCATGACCTATTGATAAATGTTTGGTCCAACTATTAATTAGTTATGTATTATTGTTTTATATTAATAACATTAAATCTTTTATATTATTGATAAATGATTAAACAAAAATATAACTATAAAAAATAATTCATTTATTCAAAAAAATTTAAAACAAAATATATATGTGCCTTTTTTATAAATGTTTGGTCCAACTATTTATTAGTCATGTATTAATGCTTTATATTAATAAGATTAAATCTTTTATATTATTAATAAATGATTAAACACAAATATAATTACAAAAATATATATATAAAAATTCATTTATTAAAAAAATTTAAACAAAATATATACCCGCCCTTTAAAGGGTGGGTCAAAATCTAGTGTTCTCTTAAACGAGGATGGTTCTGTTTTTTATTAGTTAGTTTGTTTTGGCCAAAGCCCATTAACCATTCTCTTTTATTTTTGATGGTGTATTAAATCCTAAGTTTTCTACATTTACTATAAAAAGGAAACAACCTCCTTAGGTTTTCTTATAAAGAGAAATTACACAGCGAAGCTCTGCCCCTTTGTTGACCAATCCACTTCTCTTCTTCTGGGAATTTGATCTTCTTTCTGTCTTCTTCTAGATCTGGCCAACAATGATACTAAGTAAACCCTAGTTGTCATTTTCTTCTTCTCCTTTCTATTCCTTCTATTATATCTCTCATTCTGGTTCTTTTCGTAGTAGCATCTTTCCTTGTCTTTGTAGATCTTGTTCGTGGAAATTCATAAGCTGCAGATCTGCTTTCTCTCTCTTTTCCATTCGCAAGTCTAAGGCCAAGGTGAGGATTGATGTGATATAATCTTCTTTCTTTCATTATCGGTACATAGTAGGAGTTTATAACTAAATCATTCATACCTACAAGTTATCAATAAGCAAATATGTATTTATTTGATAGATTAACTATATCATATATATATATATATTATGTATACTGTATTGTAATGTGTGAACACCTAGATCTACTCATAGGTTGCTAAAACAAATATGGTTGTATAATGGTTGAGACTTGTATGTGGGTGTTTGTATTGTTTGGGGATGTGGCATATGTGGGTGGTGTATAGAAGTTAGAGAAGGACTTAAGACCTATGTGTGCTCGTGCAACATTTTTGAGAGTTCTGAGGCGTTACATCGTTTTCTATTGAGTAATGTGAAGACCGAATACGGTAGCATGATTCATGGCTTGAATGGGTAGACAATGTGTCTGGATCGCGCAGGGACAAAATGAGATGGCACGATCATGTGAATTTGGTAACAGATCAAGCGTGAACCAGTGTCGGTTATGTGATTGTGAGAGCGCGTTAAACTCAGAGTTACTGATCTAGGTGATGAGCTCTCATGTGAATATGAGGAACACGAAAACTGAAAAAGGCTGCATGTTCTATTATGAGGGTTTATCCTCGTTTCTTGTTAATTACACTTACTTTACTAAATATTTTTGGTAGAATTTTTGTTATGTGATGAATAGTAAATGATTTCGGAACTCTTAGAGTTTCACTCACCGAGATTTTGTCGAGATGCTCACCATCCTCTTTTCCTTTCTTTTCGCAAGCTTGATTCATATTGGTGCTTTTTTTTTGTCAAAATCCTCTTAAAATTCTACTTCGTTGAAAATGGATCGTCACAACTTTCCCGTATATATGTTGCAAGGTGGAGACAAATAAAAATATTTACTGAAAGAAGATTATATATATTGTCTTTTGAACAAGTCGTCTTAGTATCAACGAGTCATTTGGTTTGTCTCGACAGAAGAAGATAAAGAAATAGGAGATAAGAATGAGAAGCTTAGTTCTTCTCCTCAGTAGTATAGAGAGCCTTAATCTCCTCTACATCGTCATAGCTACCAAGAAATATGGGAGAACGCTCATGGATCTTCTCAGGGACAAGGTCTAGGGCCTGCATCACGCATTATTAACTGTAATCAACCAAACAATGAAAGGTTGCATTTCAAGGTTTAGAGGATGATTTACCCTTTTCTTCCCAGTGACGGCCTGACCTCCGGCTTGCTCCATCAAGAACGCCATTGGGAAGACTTCGTACAGCACACTGTTTATATATGCGCACCAAATTTCAAATCGAAGGCAAATCAGTGGTTTTAATTCAACTCCAGTATTATCCTAAGCTTACCGCAATTTCCCATTGGGGCTTTTCTTGTCAGCCGGGTACAAGAAGATTCCTCCATAAAGCAGCGTGCGATGAACATCGGCTACCATACTGGTATGTCAATGAAATTAAGTATAAAGTGACAAAAGGCATAAGCTATTTTTTATATCTTAGTTTTTAAATAGAAAAAGTTCCCCACTATACCTTCCGACATATCTCAGAGACTTTGCTGGAGAACCATCTTTGGGATACTTGCATCTCTCTACATACTTTGTGGTTGGACCATCCCAGTTCTGAGCATTCCCTTCATTCACTGAGTAGATGTTTCCCTTAGTTGGAATCTGTACACAAGAAGAACTAATGAATGTTGAGAATTCGTAGCAAAAGAGAAACAAAAAGATCATGTTTATTGGTTCCTGTTACCTTAATGTCTGGGTGAGTTAATATGAACTCTCCTAGAGATGGGTCCAGGGTAAATCCGTGGACACCTGTTCCAGTGCTCAGTACAAGCTGAGAGAAACAAATCACACCATGTTAATAAACTAATCAGACTGGTCGCTACTTATACTTCATTTTTCGGTACCATGCAGGAGCTTCCGTACATGCAGTAACCCGCTGCAACCATTTCATTCCCAGGTTTCAGAACATCTTTAATAGTTGGCTCATCACTGTGGTTCATTGTGTAAATTCCAAAGATCTACACACGAAAGCCAAATTAAAAAAAAAAAAACAAACTTTCACATCATGTACTCTCTGGAGGCCTCAGAAAAAAACTAGGATGAGAGAAACTTACGGTTCCAATGGAGACACCACAGTCAATGTTTGAGGATCCATCAAGTGGATCAAAAACAACACAGTACCTATTGAAGTACGGAAGATACAACTGTGTTATCTTTACAACATTTTTCATCACCAAACTGACAAGAGATCAATTGAAAACTTACTTTCCACGCTTGGATGACTCCACAAACGTAGCTTCCTCATCTTCTTCCGAGACAAGAACAGACTGCCACAAGGTTTCAGTTACAAATCAAACATGTCTGACCCTTCTGAAAAAGCTATGTTTTTACTTACAGTTCTGCCACTGCTAACCAAAGCTTTGACAAAGACATCGTTAGAGAGCACATCCAGTTTCTTTTGCTCTTCACCCTATTACCAAAACGGTAAATGTCAGGCACCAAACAAGAAGAAAGCTTTTATATTGAACAAAAGACATAAACTTGCCTGGATATTTGTCTCCCCTGCAAGTCCAATAAGCTTGGCCAAACCAGCCTGCACCCCCAAAAAAGTTACGATTTTGACTCAATAGGCCAGCCTAAACCCTAAAAGCTTGAGAGGATTCCAGATCATTAAAAGCTATCGAGCCAAAATTTCACCTTGTTGACGGCACTGCAGACGAATTTGCATCCCAAGACGATGTTACTGAGCAAAATCGTGAAATCACCACGAGACTCTGGGTACTTGGATTGCTCATTCAGCACAAATCTCGTGATCGTCATCAAATCGGTACGGTAAGCATCTGCTTCGTGATCCATCTTTGTTCCTCTTTCTGTCTGTTATCAAGCTTGTACGCCACCACAATACCTATTTAATCAATATCTTTTTAAAACCTTATTTTGTGTGTTTACATATTTCGAGGAAGATGATGAGATAAGGACGCGACCGTTGATAAATCGAATGAACATGTGAGATCCGGTTTACACGTGACAGCGAGAGCTTTGGTCGTCATTTTTCTTTTGGGGATAACGATAACGAACCAACTTCGTCCTCCTATGCTTTCTATGCAATCGCCTGATCGTCTCACAGTCACGATAAGAATCTAAGATTCGGTTATTCTTTTTTTCATTTATAAAATATATATACATATTTAGGTGTAAAAAAGGCTACGCTGTTTATTCATTAAATCAATTAGTTATTTGTTTCAACGAAAATTTGTCAAATATGATTCAAAATTTAGTCTTAACTTCAAATATGTTTAAACTTGAATCAAATGAAAAAAAATAACTCAGACGTCTAATGAAATTACAACTAATCCTTTATGAACAAACAAAAAACCATAATTTATTTTTACGAATATAACCTTAAAGTATTTTGAGGTTTTGTAAGTTTTCTAGAAGACTTTTCGTATTGCAAAACTTAAAAATAATTTATAAATTTTATAAAAAAATATTTTGATTTAGAAAAAGTTGAAATTATGTAATTATAAACATTTGTAAATGATACAAATTAAGATTTAGTAAAACTGAATTTTAACATATACATATTTAGTAAAACTAATTTTGGTAACATATGTTATAGTATCGTATGCATTTTTAGGGTTAGATTTTGGAAGCTTAACTTTTTTTTTTTGAAAATTTAAATTTTGTCTTATATTTGTTTAGTTTCTGTATATTAAATATTTTTAAAGTTGATTTTAAGTTTTATGAAGTATTTGTTTCTAGTTAGTTAGTTATTTTGAGTTTAGGGTTTAGGTGACTTAAGTCTTCCAATAAATAATGCACTAGAAGACTTCCCTATAAGTCTTCTGGGCAAATAGTAAATTTAGGGTCTAGAAGATTTCTTTTACGAAGTCTTCTATTAGAAGACTTACTTGGAAGTATTCTGAATCGAAAATATTTAATTTATTGAAATATTGTCACTTTATATAAAGAAAAAAATTACACATTATCTCTCTTACTGTCAAATGGTTGCAACAAAAATATAATGTTTCTCATTCTAAAATTGTCCAACCTCTCTCTAATCTCTTTGAACTCACAAAATTTTATATCAATTTCTCATTTTTATCTTATGTCTTTCTCACTAATTTATTTTGTTTATGCAAGTTTTTCATTCAATGGTTCTCATCTTCCGCTCTGTTAATGGTAGTATATATAAAATATATTTTTTTTCATTTGATAACCTCTTGTTGCTTAAATCTTTTACATTTTGAAAACTATTTATTTTGTTTTAAGTTTTTACCTTATTTTGTAGCTTTTCAATGTTTTGAAACCATTTGAATGATTTTTGATATGCATGTTTTTTAATTCTGAGACAGGCTTGAAAGATTTCTAGGGAAGTCTTCTCGGAAGTCTTCTAACATTTAATGTACTATAAGACTTCCTGGAAGTCTTCTCTCATATCTCCTCTTTCATAACAGATCTGAAAGTTTTGGTAAATCTCCATGGAGGAGTTTTGGTAAGTGTCTAGTTGCTTAAAGATCTTACATTTTTTCCAAACTAAAACTCTTCAACCTCTCTTAAGACTCTTAGAACTTGAAAACATCAAAATTTATATCAGTTTATCGTTTTTTTATCTCATATATTTCTCACTAATTCATCTTGTTTTGCACATAGACCTATCTCAATTTTAAGTGAAAATTGAAATTTCAAATTTCATGAAAGTTAAAAAGTATATCTTATGATCTAAGGAGACACATTAAACTATAATACTTGATATTCTTGAAGTTACTTAACACTTTGGAAAGTTAAAAAACATATCTTAAAGTTACTTAACAAGTTTACAAAAACTAACGTTGAAGACTTCCATGGAAGTCTTCTCGAATTAGCTATAAACATTAATAAACATGAATGTTGGTAACCTCATAAATTAAACCAATTAAGTTATGAATTTCATTCAGGAATCTCAAGATCAACTAATACACATGAATTAACAAGAAAATGTTAAAAAGTCTTTATAGTTTTAGAGAAAATGAAAATTTATTAAACTTTAACGTAGAAGACTTCCACGGAAGTCGTCCAGAAGACTTCTAGGAAGTCTTCTATTTATGTCATTTTTGCAGCTGAAAATTCACAAAGGAAAACTTCCAGAAAATTCTACTCTACAAAAAATTTCTTGGGAAGTTTTCCTTTGTAAATATTGGTTTACTTTTGTTTTTAATATTTTTTTGAAAATACCAGATAAGACTTCGCGGTAAGTCTTCTAAGATAAACATGTTAATTTTGTAATTGACCATATTGTGTCAGAAATTTGATTTTCTCTAGAAGACTTACATGGAAGTTTTTTACCAGAAAAATAAAACTTTAATATCAAGTACGTCGTCTTAGGTTACTTTTGCAATCGAAAAATAAAATTTAAATATTTAATTTTAATTAGACGACTTCCATGTACGTCTTCCGGCAGAAGACTTACATGGAAGTCTTCTGTGATGATTAATCTTTGAAAAGAATCTCGGAATAAAATTCTAAAAGAATTTCGTGTAAGTCTTATGTTGGAAGACTTACATAGAAGTCGTCTAACTAAAATTAAACATTTAAGTTTTATTTTTCAATTGTAAAAGTAACCTGAGACGACTTTCACCGACAGTGAGAAGTCTTCCAACGAGAGTTTGGAAGACTTACTAGAAAGTCTTCTGACGGAAGACTTCTGTGTCAGTCATCACGAGAAATTCAAATTTATGATACAATCTAGTCAATTACAAAACTAACATGTTTATCCTAGATGACTTACCGGGAAGTATTCTCTGGTATTTTCAAAAATATTTTGTTACCAAAGAAAAATTGGAAGACTTCCAAAGAAGTTGTCTCTAGAAAACACGCATAAAGTCAATTGCAAAAGTAACCTCTGCATTGACCAGAAGACTTACGTATAAGTCTTTTACGACCAGAAGACTTGCAAATAAGTCTTATGATGAACAAATCTTGAAAAAAAAAATCATACTCTCAACCAGTGAGATAACTTGATTAGCTTTACCTAGCACACATAATTTCACTATGAAACATATCCACTTGTTAATGATCAAGAATCATGAGTTTGAACCTTACAAAATTTAGAATCAAAATCTTGGGTTTTTTTGGATGAATATAGAGATAAAGTGAAAGAGATGTAGTTTTGCACATAAGAAATGAGATAGTGAGATTGAAAATCAATTTTTAGATGCCTTGAGCTTCAAATTTCTTGTTCATGGAGATTGGTGTATTGATGACAATGACAATATTGTTAATACTTGGTGAAGATAAGGATGAAAGAGTAAAATAATCATTTTCAAAGAAAAAGTAATGGCATTTTCGTCAATAATTCATATTTTTGGGCTGGATAAGGCAAATGAAAGTTTCATAAAAATTATGGGTTAGTTTTGTGTTTGACTTTGAATTTTGAGTAATATTTGCAAGAAACTCTTGTTTCAGTTCGGGTCCTAAAAAATTTGGATATCTATAAATATTTTGAACAAAATAAATATTAAAAAGAGTAATTCTCATAAATAGTCATTTTTAAGTTTTATCACTAAAATAGCTCTAAAATGACAAAAATAACCTTTTTATTTTAAACTTTTAATATTTATCTTTTAAAGTTTTAAACTTATACCCCAAAACTCCACTTCATAACTCTAAACTCTAAGTTTAGAATAGTTAACCTTAGGGGTAAAAATTTATATTTACACTCTTTAATAAAGTCTATTTTGGTAATTTTTTCCCAAAAGCTATTTTTGTGACAAATTTTTTTTAATGTTATTCTAAAATATTTCTTTATTGGTTAAAAACAAAGTAAATCACAAACACTAAAAATTTAAGAGACGGATATTGTATTTATCCGAAATAACCAAATTATAAAATTAAATATTCGTAAAATATAAATTAAATCATAAATTGAGAATTATTATATTATTCAAAATCCATGTTCACTCCTAGATGTAATGATAAAGTTGACCACCATTCTCCGAGGGTTGTTAAGTTCACTTTTTAAAACCAGTATGTTGCACATCAAATTAAAAATATTTTTCTATATTTATTTATTTTAAATAAAATATATTTCATTATTTTGTATAAAATAAAAATGTGTCCAACAAATACAAGTCACAAAGAAAAATTGTTGCCCGATAAATCTTTTGTAGTATAAAAAATATGTAAAAGATACTAGTAGAGATTGTAGCTTTGGATTTTTTTTCTTTATTTAAGCGGTAGATTTTGTGGCACTAGATTTAGATTTTACTGCTCTATTGAATTATTTCGAAGTTTTTATAAACACTAAACAGAAAAAAAACTAATTTCGAAACCAATATTTTTCCCTTTAAAGATTTTCGGCTATAACTTTACACTTTTAACTAAAACTTGATTACCTTGATTTTATTGATATAGAGAGGCTGTGTAGAGTACTGATAACCATCACCAATCACCTATCCAAATCGTCTATACAATCTTTTGTGTTTGCGGTTTAGTTGGTTGACTCCCACAATAAAACCCATATATATACCCAACACATCATAAGTGTTGCATCCCGACCCCCGGTATGTGGTCTTTCTTTTCTTTTTTCATTATGATTGCCATCTCTTCTCCTATAAAAAGGAGGCTTTCCCTTATGTTTTTCACAAGAAAGAAACACAGCAGAGCTACCAAGCCATTGGAGATCCACAACTAGCCAATATCTCTTGTTGTCTAGATATGTATTGTCTTCTTTATAGATTTGGTCATCGGTGAGGTAAAGAACCCTTGTTCTTATTTTCGTCATCTCATTCTTCTCTCTTTTCTTAGATCTCTCATCAAGGTATTTTGGTGTTGGTACCAATCCTTTCTATTGTAGACCTACTTCGATGAAAGCCATATGTTGCATATATGCTTCTTCTCTTTTTCATATTAGTAAATCTAAGGCAAATGTGAGGGCTGATGTGATCATTTGCTCTTTCTTTCATTATCGCTTCATAGTATAATTTTCTAACTAAACCATTCATACATACGTGTAATCTATAAGCATACACGTATTTGTTTGATAAGGAACTATACCATTTATATACATACATACATATATATTGTATTGTACTGTGTGAGCACCTAGATCTACTTATAGGCTGCTAAAACGAATGTGGTTGTATGATGATTGAAACTTGTATGCGGATGTTTGCTTTGCGTGGTGATTAAGCATACATTGGTAGCGTATATGAGTTAGAGAAGGGCTTAAAGACTATGTGTGCTAGTGCAACTTGATTGTAAGTTCTCAGGCGTTGAATCGTTTTTTCTAGGTCATGCAGGGACAAAATGAGGTGGCATGATTATGTAACAACTCAAATCTCGGTCCAAAAATTTCGGTCCAAAAATTTCGGTCCAGTAAGGCCTAGTTAATTTGCAAAAACCTTATTTTTATTATTTAAAGGAGAATTTCATGGTGGCCTTTGTCAAATATTTTTGGAGTGGCGAAGCCCTGTTTGAAAGTCACCGGATCAGCCACCAAAAGCCACCATGAAGGAGGAGCCATCACACCATCCGAAAAAGAGATTAAGGCTCAACATACACGATTTGGTAGAACAGAAGAACGACTCATCAAAACGAGAATTTCGAAGCCAATTTTTGAAGTATTTTTCTTGACTCATAGATCTATATATAGCAGAAAACGGATCGTCACTTGGATTTTTTTTCTCTAAGAGTTATGGTTGTTTCTTTGAGACTGTTCGCTGCAGATCCGATCCTCGATCAATCAACTTCACCAGCGTTTTCTCGTTGATCCAGAATGATTCAGAAAACAAGGAAGATATCAATGGAAAGACCTCGATGTAAGATTTTGAGATCATCTTCCCGATCGTCAAACCAAGGTACAATTAGAAAATTATGGACGTTGCATCTTGGCAAAGAATAAAGCTGTTGAGTTGCAGAGAAATTTCCAACCAGTATTGGTGTAAGGGAGAAACAGTCGACAGAAACAAAAGCATTCAGTATGGAAAATTTTCAGTAAGTAGTTAATTTTTTATCTATTATGTTCAAGAAGAGGATCGTCATTCCAAATTATTTTCTAACAGTTATTCTTGTTTCATGAGAGGTGTTGGTGCAGTCTTTGTTTGTGACCATCTTGGAGATGAAGCTATTTTGGTTATCTAAATGGTGTCCAATCGGCGTAAACTTGGTGTCTACTGACAGAGGACATTTACGACTACATTCTGACCGGAGGGATCAAAAAGTTAACTGTCAGTTCTTGGGTTATTCATCTGTTATCTTTATGGTTTAGTTATGTCAGAAACATCATATTCATCTTTTTCAGAGAGTTCCAAAATTTCTGTTTTAGAGCCGTCAAGGTCTGCTGGTGTTTTCTCAGGTTTTCTTCAGAACCGTGGAAAAGGTGAGGGTCTATTCCGTAAATCCCGTACCAGTGTAGAATTCACTCTATCGTAGTTTAGATTTTGAAACATGATCCGTCTGTTTGAATTGTGTATATTTGAGTCATGTTTGGTAGTTAGTTAATTCATTGTAAACCGAAACTAGGGCTCTAGAGAATTCAACTTTGATTGGATTGTATAATGTTAATTGATTATATATATATAAGTAGGGACTATGTGGTGGGCAGGGTTCAGGGATGCCTGAGCTAGCGACAAAAATATGGTGGTTGGGGGGGTTAAGAGACGTCTGAGCTAGCGACGTAGATTGTGTGATGCGGGGTGCAGAGAAGTTGGCATTCGACGCAGATATGGTGGGCGGGGGTACACAGACATACTACACTAGCGGCACAGATTATGTATATCCTTATGAATAAAGGGGGGGGGGGGGGGGTGAATGGACTAGCTATATACTATCATCGCATTTTTTGTTTTGTGTGATACTCTAGCCGCCGTGTTTGTTCATGTTAGAGCTAAACTTCCATAGTGGAAGTTGTATTTACTCAAGTCAGTGGTTTGTGTGTCTAGCATCCTATACCTCACTGAGTGACTCCCATGTTACTCACCCTTCTTTCTTTCCCCCTTTTTAGGCGAGACTGGCGAGCATGAGTGATTTTATCGGATTAGTGCTTTTGGACTGTTTTTCTTCGCTTTATTTTCAGACTTCTATTTTATGATATTATCCACATTTATTCGGGTTTTATTTTATCTTTTGAAGTATGGTGTTTGGAGATTATTTATGAGAATTAATAAAATGGTAGTACAGAGATTATTATTTATTTTCTTATTTTGGAAAATGCGGGTACTACAATTTGGTATCAGAGTGGGTTCTGTTTCAGCCCCGATCCGGGATGGTGATTTGTATGACTCAATTTTATTTGGTTTTAGACGATATATGAAAATTTATGAAAATTTTAGAATTTTAAAATAAATAGCACATTTCTATTTGGTATTACGCCTTAATCGTTGGTATCTGGTTTCATAAGTTATGTACCGTTTAGTGCTAGCAAAGACAGAAGAGTTCAAAAAAAAAGTAGCTGGAGGAATTAGCATATAAAGGTTTTTATCAGATCGTACGTCACCATGGGGAACATCTGTACAATTTGGTATCAGAGCAGTCGAGAGAGGATTATTCAGACTTTAAAAGATAAACTTAAGGGTTGTGTTTTGGATTGGGAAGGGAGCCCGGGAAAGTAATTACATCTAGCAGAGTTTGCCTACAACAATATCTACCATTCGAGTATTGAGATGTCACCGTATGAGGCTCTTTATGGTAAGCTTTGTAGTACACCGCTTTGTTGGAAAAAAGTGGGGGAGCGACGTTTTGTAGAACCAACAATGGTTAAAGAGACGGTAGAGCAAGTAGCGATGCTCAAGACTCGGCTTAAGGAATCCCATGATCGTCAGAAATTTTATTCAGATAAGCACCAAAAGATTTGGAGTTTTAGGTGGGTGACTTAGTGTACCTGAAAATGAAGATATTTCAGGGAGGATCTAAGACTCGGAAGCAAAAGAAGCTTAAACCGAGATATATGAGACTGTACCCCATTGTTGAGTGATTTTTTTACTGCAGTTATCAACGAAGTTGTCAGACTTCCATGATGTATTCCATGTGTCAGTATTAAGGAAGGTCTTGAGAGAGCCAGAGCTCATTTTTCAGCCACCACGTGATCATGGTAAAAAATTATCTGCGCCTATTCAGCCAGTTGATATTTTGGCTCGGCAAGTAAAAGCGGTGCAGTCGATGATGACCATATGGTCAAGGTTCTTTGGGAGAGATACATGATCTAGAGGAAACCTAGGAGACCAAGACTTAGATAAAGATTCACCATTCAGAGATTTTCAGTATGGTATTGGACTGTCGGTTTAGGATGTGAATTCATTGACGAATTCCTTGTTAGTGGGGAAGATTTTTAACGACCCAAATCTCGGTCCAAACAATTTGGTCCAGTAAAGGCCAATTAATTTGCAAAAACCCTGATTGTTTTCTTTATTTAAAGAGGAATTTCTTGGTGGCGTTTATCAGAGATTTTTGGAGTGGCGTAGACCTTCCGGAAAGTCAACGGATCAGCCACCAAAAGACACCATGAAGGAGGAGCCATCACACCATCTGAAAAATAGATTAAGTCTCAGCAGACACGTTTTGGTAGAACAGAATAATGAGTGATGAAAACAGGGAATTCGAAGACATATTTTGATGTTATATATGTTCTTGACTCATAGATATGTATAGCATAAAACTGATCGTCATTTGGAGTTTTTCTCTAAGAGTTTGGCTGTTTCTTTGAGAATGTTCGCTGCAGGTCTGATCCTCAAGCAGTCAACTTCATCAGAATTTTCCCGTTGATCCAGAATGATTCAGAAAACGGGAGAGATACCAATGGAAAGATCTCGATGTCATATTTTCATATCATCTTCCTGATCGTCAAACCGAGGTACAGTTAGAAAATTATGGATGTTGCATCTTGGAAAAGAATAAAGTTGTTGAGTTGAAGAGACCGTTCCGACCAGTATCAGTGTAAGGGAGAAACGGTCAACAGAAACAAAATCATTCAGTGTGGGAAGTTTTCAGTAAGTAATTATTATTTTTTATCTATCATTTCCAACAAGAGGATTGTCATTCCGAGTTATTTTCTGAGATTATGCTTTTTTCTTGAGAGGTGTTAGTGCAGTTTTTGTTTGCGACCATCCTGGAGATGAAGCTATTTTGGTTACCCAAATGGTGTCCGATTGGTGTAAACACGTTGTCTACTGATAGAGGACATTTAGGACTACATTTTGACCGTATGGATCGAAAAAATAATGGTCAGTTTTTGAGTTACTCATATGTTATCTTTAAGGTTCAATTATTCCAGAAACATCATATTCATCTTTTTCAGAGAGTTCAAGAATTGCTGTTCTAGAGCCGTCAAGGTCAGTCGGTATTTTCTCAGATTTTCTTCAGAACCGTGGCAAAAGTGAGGGTTTATTCCGTAAATCATGTACAGGGTAGAATTCTTTCTATTGTAGTTTAGATTTTGAAACATGATCTGTGTGTTTGAATTGAGTCTGTTTGAGTGATGTTTGGTAGTTAGTTAATTCATTGTAAACCAGAACTAGGGATCTAGAGGATTCAACTTTGATTGGCTTGTATGATGTTAATTGATTATATAGATATATAAGTAGGGACTATGTGGTGGGCGGGATTCAGGGATGCCTGAGCTAGCAACATAGATATGGTGGGCGGGGGTTCAGAGACGTCTAAGATAGGGATGCAGATAGTGTGGTGCGTGGTGCAGAGACATTTGCATTCGACACAAATATGGTGGGCGGGGGTACAGAGACAGATTATACTAGAACACAGAGTATGTGTATCCCTTATGAGGAAATGCGAGGTGTACTATATGATATCATCGCATTGTTTGTTTTGTGTGATGCTCTAGCCATCGTGTTTGTTTATGTTAGAGCTAATCTTTCATAGTGGGAGTTTTTTTTACTCATGTCAGTAGTTTTCTTGTCTAGCATCCCATACATCACTGAGTGACTCTTTCGTTACTCACCCATTTTTCTTTTCCCCTTTCAGGCGAGACTGGCGAGCCTGAGTGATGCTATCTGATTGGTGTTTTTGGACTCTTTTTCTTCGTTTTATTTTCAGGCTTTTATTTTATGATATTATCGACATTTATTCGGGTTTCATTTTATCTATTGGAGTATGGTGTTGGAGATTATTTATGAGAATTAATAAATGGTATTTCTGAGATTATTATTTATTTGATTATTTTGGAAAATGCGGATATTACAATTTGGTATCAGAGTGGGGTCTGGCCCCGACCCAGAATGACGATTTGTGGGACTCAATTTTAATCAGTTTGAGATGGTTTATGAAATATTTATGGGAATTTTAGAACTTTATAATAAAAATAAATAGCACATTTCTATTCGGTATTATGCTTTAATCGTTGGTATCTAGTTTCATAAGTTCTGTACCGTTTAGTGCTAGAAGAGATGAAAGAGTTGAAAAACCAGCTGGAGGAATTATCAGATAAAGGTTTTATTAGATTGTGCGTCACCAGGGGAAAATCTGTACAATTTGGTAGCAGAGCAGTCAGAGAGGATTATTCAGACTTTAGAAGATATGCTTAGGACTTATGTATTCGATTGGGAAGGGAGCTAGGAAAGTACTTTACATCTAGCAGAGTTTGCCTACAACAACTACCATTCAAGTATTGGGATGTCACCGTATGAAGCTCTTTATGGTAGATATTGTCGTACACCACTTTGTTGAACTGGGGAGAAACATTTCGTAGAAACCATTAATGGTTCAAGAAACGGTAGAGCAGGTAGAGATGCTCAATACTTGGTTTAAGGAAACCCACGACCGTCAGACATGGATTATGATAAGGTTCAACCATTTATTTTTAAATGGACGTTACGTCTTAAGAAAAGATATAGCATTTCCGTTTCTCCTAAATTAATGTTATTGTTTCCACTAATAACATGTGATAGTTGTTTTAAAAAAAAAACATGCGATAGTTGTGAGTCTATTTATTTTCGTGTGTATATAAGGCACCATTGTATTTGGACTAGTTGTTAAAAAAAATGTTTAGGGAAGGTTTTATGTTTCTATTGCTTGGGATCTTTAAGAGACTAATCTAGTTACTGTTTGTTATTCATTTTGTATTGAAAGCAAATTGAATAAACATTGACAATCATTGATACATTTTGTATTGAAAGCAAATTGAATAAACATTGACAATCATTGATACGGATGTTTACGTGACTTCATAGAACAATTATCAAAGAACAAGCAATGTTGAACCCTTTAACACCCTATATCCGGTTTAACATAGAACCTAATAACTAAACAAACAGACTCTAATAGACTCAATTTCACGAAGACGAAACATATTAGAACTAAATTATGTTTATTCAAAATCCTAAGCCATGTACAAGAAGTTTGGGAATAACCCTCACCTTAGCAATGTGGGAAAAAGTGTTGTCTGTGATCTCCAGCTGCTCAAACACACTCCAAATCTGAAATCAGGGCGAAAAATCGAGTCAGAACGCCCTTCGAACGGTCAAAAACGGATAACCGGTGGTCTGGTCAAAAAGTCAACTTGCAGGTCAAAAGGTCAACCCAGTCAACTCTGACCCAAGCCGGTCAACCCTTGACCAAATTGAATTGAACCAACCGGTTTTCCTTAACCGGATTCGATTCCAGTTGGACCAGATTTAAATCAATTTCAAACCGGTTTAATCCTAACCGAAAATCAATTTCCAATAACCGACAAAACCAAAATCAATTATTAAACCAAACCGGTTTGATTGGTCAGCGAGTTGACTCGCTGAGTTGACTCAACCGAGTCGCCGAGTCACCGGTGACTGGTCGCCGGCAGCGACGACGACTTACCGGAAAAGTCACCGGCGGCGGCGGCGACACAGCGGAGACGACGGCTCCAGCGAACAGCAGCCGGCAACGGTGGCGCGTGGGGCTCACGCGCGGCTGCTCCGGCGACCTGCAGCAGCGCGTGAATCTAACGCGCGGGGCTTCTGGCGGCACGTGGTGGCGGCTCTCCGGCTGATATTCCTGCTCATGACTCGTCTCGACGTCTCGAACACGATGGTGGCCTTAGATTTGTTAAAAACCTCATGGTTAGAGAGATACGATCGATTTTCTAAACGGAAATAACACAACACGCGGCTACGACGGTTTTCAGAGTTTACCTTCGATGATTTCCGGGGGTGGGGTGTTCGATCTCGACTTTGGCGACGGTGGCTGAGGCTGATCGGTTCTAGATCTCCATGACGGCACAGTTTCTGCAGAGGTTTAACGCGTCTAAGCTTTTCTGAATAAAAAAAAATGAAGTGAGGCTCTAATTTATAGAAAAATACCTAGGGTTTCCAGCAGGTTAAATGGGCTTTGCTGGGCCCTAGGATTTGGATCGTTACAATTCTCTCCCCCTAAATGGGGATTCGACCCCGAATCCTGCTCACGGTCCGACTGCCTAATATCATCATGAAAAAGCTCTGGATAATATGTCCTCATCTGAGATTCTGCCTCTCATGTCTCCTCCTCGCTTTCCTAGCGAACCTTAACCAACATGGTCATCATCCCCTGAACCGATTTGACTTGTCGATCCAAAATCTCAACAGGTTGGATGGGTGCAAACAAATATTTACGCAGATACCAGGTGGCTGCTGCAAAATAAGTTCTGGCTCTCTCACGACTTTTCTCAACACTAACACATGAAACACATCGTGGAAATCTGATAGCCCTGCTGATAACTGCAATCTATAAGCCACTGCTCCAATCCGCTCTACAATAGGATATGGACCCATATACCTCGGCTTAAGCTTCTTTAGCTTTCGAGTCTTAGATCCTCCTTGGAAGGTTCTCATTTTCAGGTATACTAGATCACCCACCTGAAACTCCAAATCCTTCCGACGCTTGTCTGCATAACTCTTCTGACGGTCATGAGCTTGCTTAAGCCGGATTTTGAGCATCTCAACCTGCTCTACCATCTCTTAAACCATAGCTGGTTCCATGCCTCGTAGCTCACCCACTTCTGTCCAACAAAGTGGTGTACGGCAAGGCCTACCATAAAGTGCCTCATATGGTGTCATCTCAATACTCGAATGATAACTGTTATTGTATGCAAACTCTGCTAAAGGTAGATATTTTCCCCAACTCCCTTTCCAATCTAAAATGCAAGCCCTGAGCATATCCTCCAAAGTCTGAATAGTCCTCTCTGACTGCCCATCAGTCTGTGGGTGGTAAGCTGTACTCATGTGGACTTTTGTCCCAAACGCCTTCTGAAAGGCTCACTAGAATGCTGATGTGAACTTTGCAGCGCGATCGGATACAATGCTGACAGGAACTCCATGCAACCTCACGATCTCCCTGATATAAATCTGCACCAACTGATCAGTTGTGTCTGTCTTCTTAATCGCAAGAAAATGAGATGATTTGGTAAGTTTATCCACACTCACCCAAATAGCATTCCTTCCTCCAAAAGTCGTTGGTAGACCAGTAACAAAATCTATGGTCACCATGTCCCATTTCCACTCTGGCAATGGTAGGTTTTGCAATAACCCGCTAGGCACCTGATACTCAGCCTTAACCATCTGACATGTCTGGCACTGCGATACAAATGTTGCCACATCTTTCTTCATACCCGGCCAGTGATAGTAGCACTTCAGATCCCTGTACATCTTGGTGTTTCCCGGATGGATAGAAAAACACGAATGGTGTGCTTGCTGTAATAATTCTTTCCTTAACAGATTATCATCTGGCACACAAACTCGGTTCCGGTACATGTACATCCCACTCACAGGTTTTGGAGCAGGCAGATCTATTCGTATCTTCCACAATAGATCTGCCTGCTCCAAAACCTCTAGACCAGCCGTATCTCCCTCAAGAGTAACAACACATAATATGAGACTAGCTAGGGTCCCAGTAAGTTCCTGAAACTCCCTAGTTCCTGATACATCGCTCATACGCCTGCTTAAGGCATCTGCCACCTGATTGGCCTTACCCGGATGATAAGTGATATCCAAGTCGTAATCTGCTAACCGTTCCATCCATCTCTGCTGTCTCAAATTCAAGTCTGACTGCGTGAATATGTACTTCAGACTCCGGTGGTCTGTAAGAATCTACACCTTCTCTCCATATAAATACGATCTCCAGATTTTTAACGCAAATACAACTGCTGCTAACTCCAGGTCGTGAGTAGGGTAATTAACCTCGTGAGGTCTCAACTGACGTGATGCATATGCAATGACTTTGCCCTCCTGTGTCAATACACCTCCCAAACCAATACATGAAGCATCAGTGTAAACCTCATAGGGTATCCCTGGCCTCGGGAGTACCAAAATCGGCGTCTTCGTCAGCTGTCGTTTCAACTCAGTGAAACTCTTCGAGCAATCATCTGTCCACACATACTTAACATCTTTGCATGTCAACTAAGTCATCGGTTTGGCGATACTAGCGAAACCTTTGACGAACTTCCTGTAGTATCCTGCTAAACCCAAAAAACTGCGGATCTCTGTAGCATTGTTAGGTGTAGGCCACTCTGATATTGCAGTAATCTTCTCCGGATCTACTGCAACCCCCCCTCTGATACCACATGACCAAGAAATCCAATTTTCCTCTGCCAAAAGCTACACTTACTCAGCTTAGCATAAAACTGATGCTCCCTAAGCTTATCCAACACAATCCGCAAATGCTCGGCATGCTCCTCTCTGCTACGAGAATAAAACAGGATATCGTCGATGAAAACAATCATACACTTATCCAAATATCGTGAAACACATCATTCATAAGCTTCATGAACGCTGCAGGTGCATTCGTCAACCCAAACGGCATCACTACAAATTCATAATGCCCATAACGTGTACGGAAAGCCGTCTTCTGCACATCATCTTCAGCTATCGCAATCTGGTGGAAACCTGATGTCAAATCAATCTTAGAAAACCATGAAGCTCCCTGTAACTGGTCCAACAACTCATCGATACGTGGAAGCGGATACTTATTCTTGATTGTCACCTTGTTCAAACCTCTGTAGTCGATTCAAATCCTGAAACTCCCATCTTTCTTCTTCACAAACAATACTGGTGCTCCCCACGGTGAAGTACTAGGTCTGATGAAACCTTTATCCAATAACTCTTCCAACTGTTTTTTCAATTCAGCCATCTCTGTTGGAGCTAGATGGTACGGAGCCCGCGAAACTGGTGTTGTCTCTGGTTCCAACTCAATAGTAAGAACATCTCATCTTGCTGGTGGTGGCCCCTTTAAGGCCTCAAATACATCCTCAAACTCTGTGACCACTGAAATGCCCTGCAACTCATGATGTCCATCATTCCTAACCATCGAAATGGTCACCAGAAATCCCTCTGCTCCTCTCTCCAATAAATCCTCAGCGTGCAACATGGAGATAATGGAAATTCCCCGGTGAGCTTGAATACACTGGAATGTGATCTTTCCATCTTCTCTAGGAATATGAACTCGTGCCCTCAGGCAATCTAACACCACACGATGCTGTGACAACCAATCCATTCCAAGTATCACATCGTAGTAATCCAACTCCATCTCTGCTAAGTCTCCGACGAAATCGACTCCTCCAAGTAGGACTGGTACATTTCAATGAACGCCAGTGGTTCCCAATCTCTCTGTGCCGGCTGTCCAAATTTTTTTAGCCTTTGACTCAAAGATACCCCCAAAAGGCCAAGACTTGGCTAAACGCAAACTCACAAAACTGTGGGAAGCTCCCGTGTCGAAAAGAGTATGTGTTGTCTCACCTCCAACAGAGACTGATCCTACACACATTTTTTTTCTAACAACACATGAAATCTACAAAGTACTCAAATACTTAAAACAAACGAGGAAGATAAAGTTACGTACCAGCTATCGGTTCAGCTCCATTGGCCTCTCCAAAAGCATAGACGCGCGGAGCGATAGCTTGACGCTTTGCTGCAGGCCCCTTGGTCTGGCAATCCCTAGCGATATGGCCATGCTGGCCACATGTGAAACAAGCTCCTGGTGCAACTGGTGCATCTGGTCGTGTTGCTGGTGCTGTAACCTGTGCACCAGAAGTCGCATCTGCAGGCCTAATCCGACAAAACCTAGAAGTATGCCCCAGTCGTCCACAACTAAAACATTTGAAACATTCTCCGCTATGACTGCGACGGCAACGAGGACAACTCAGTGTCCCAGACTGATCCACAGGCCTCTTCTGCGGCTTTGCAGCTTTCCTCACCTTTTGTTGCGCTAATTTAAGGAGCTTCTGCTCCTCGGCTAGACCCAACTCCTGTTCAGCAGCTTTCTCCACCAAATCTCCCAATCTGTGGTATGTGACGACACGACATCTATTGCGAATATCCACTCGTATCCCATCCAGAAACTTCCTGATCAAATCCTCCTCTGATAAATCAGCTCCCGCGAATCTGCGAAGTCGGCCGAACTCAACCTCATACTCCCTAATAGTCCTGGTACCCTGGCTCACATGCTCGAAGTCACTTTTCTTCTTATCCATAGCTTCTTTTGGAAAGTATTTTCTGTCGAACTCCCTCTTAAGTCTTCGAAGGTCTGTCTGTGATGTCCTTCGCTCAATCGCACTCCTTCCCACCATACTAGTGCATCCCCACGCAGGTACTGCATAGTCAATCTGAGTGAAAACTCCGGTGGACAATCGATGATCTCCAACTTCCGTTCCAAACTTAGCTTCCAATCATGTGCAGCTGCAGAATCCACTGTTCCTCCAAAATGCTCCATATCCATGTTCTTCATCTGACTCGTCAGTCTGAAAAACCTATCCTCATGAATTGGATAGACCGGTGGTGGTGATGGTGGCGCTGGAACCTGGATACCCTGAGGAAACTGCTGAGCTGGAACATGAGGAATAGGGCCCTGATGGACGGGAATCTGGCGATCCTGCTGAACCTGAATCTGCGGGCTATTCTGCACATGAACTTGCGGACCACCCTGCATCTGAAACTGGGGTCCACGATGTTCTTGCTGAGCGGCAGCCAACTGTCGATCAGCCTCTTGAGCAACTGCCTGGGCTGCTTGCCTAGCTGTCTCCTAGGCAACCTGTTGAACAGCCTCCTGAGCAGCCTGTCTAGCTGCATCCTGCAACATCTGCCTCAAAGCATCATGATCAATAGGTGGGACCGCTTGCTTCGGAACCGGGGGCGGCACATGCTCATCTCCAACCTCTCGAGCAGCATTGGCGGCCTGGGGACGACCAACTCTCCTTCGTGGAGGCATCTGAGAGACAAAGTAAAACGGTCAACTTCTCACTAAACCGAATACTTACGTTTAATCAAGGGATAATATTGACAGAAGTGTGCTATTTATTTTCTTTTACAAAAATCCCCGATCCCCAGAACATTTCGAAAATCATCTAAAATCGCTTAAAAAAAATCGAGTCTCCACGGATCGCCATCCCGGGTCAAAGCCGAGACGGAACCCACTCTGATACCAAATTGTAACACTCACATTTTTAGGTTAACTTAATAAATAATAATCTTCATGAAAACTCCATTTTATTACTTCGCGTAGTCAACTTAACACCATAAATCCATCAATAAAATAAAATCCGAAAAGATATCCATAAACGTAAATCCATAAGTCTAAAAAGAAAAACACCGAAAACACCGAAAACACCGATCTGAAATGAATCACTCCTCCTCAGCAGTCTCACCTGAAAGGGGAAGAAAGAGGGGTGAGCAACATGGGAGTCACTCAGTGAGGTATGAGATGCTAAACCCGAAGTCCATGGACTCGGTCATAACATTTTGAATAAATATAATTTAATTCTAACACATAACAAACACAGTACCTAAAGTACCCAAAGAAAAAACAATGGTCCTACTCAGGTACACCTGCTGCCCACTAACAGGACAAAAACAACGCCGAATATGTGCTCGGTGACACACGCCCGAAGACGATTTATCGACCTCCTAGTCGTGGCAACAACAGGTCGACTATGCTGTGCCACATCATCTCACAAAACATACTGGTCACAAACCGCCCTACAGAAGTACATCTCCGTAGTCGACCACAACCTTTCACCTCAATTCTCAACAGATATTTATATATATATATATATATATATATATTTATATATTTAATAACAATTATCAAAGAACAAGCAATGTTGAACCCTCTAAGACCCTATATCCGGTTAAACAGAGAACCTAATAACTAAACAAGCAGACTCTAATAGACTCAATTTCACGAAGACGGAACATATTAGAACTAAATTATGTTTATTCAAAATCCTAAGCTGTGTACAAGAAGTTTGGGAATAACCCTCACCTTAGCAATGTGGGAAAATGTGTTGTCTATGATCTCCAGCTGCTCAAACAGACTCCAAATCTGAAATAAAGGCGAAAAATCGAGTTAGAACGCCCTTGGAACGGTCAAAAACGGATAACTGATGGTCTGGTCAAAAAGTCAACCGGCAGGTCAAAGGTCAACCTGGTCAACTCTGACCAAAGCCGGTCAACCCTTGACGAAATTGAAATCGAATTGAACCAACCGGTTTTCCTTAACCAGATTCGATTTGAATTGGACCAGATTTAAATCAATTTCAAACCGGTTTAATCCTAACCAAAAATCAATTTCAAATAACCGACAAAACTGAAAATCAATTATTAAACTGAACCGCTTTGACTGGTCAGCGAGTTGACTCGCTGAGTTGACTCAGCCGAGTAGCTGAGTCACCGGCGAATCAGCGAGTCAACCGGTGAGTCACCGGTGACTGGTCGCCGGCGGCTCCGGCGAACGGCGGCCGGCGACCAGCAACGGTGGCGCGTGGGGCTCACGCGCGGCTGCTCTGGCGACCTGCGGCAGCGCGTGAATCTCACGCGCGAGGCTTCCGGTGGCGCGTGGCGGCGGCTCTCCGGCTGATCTTCCTGCTCGTGACTCGTCTCGACGTCCCGAACACAATGGTGGCCTTAGATTTGTGAAAAACCCCACGGTTAGAGAGATACGATCGATTTTCTAAACGGAAATAACATAACACGCGGCCAGGACGGGTTTCAGAGGTTACCTTCGACAATTTCCGGGGGTGGGGTGTCCGATCTCGACTTTGGCTGAGGCTGATCGGTTCTAGATCTCCCTGACGGCATATTTTCTGCAGAGGTTTAACGTGTCTAAGCTTTTCTGAATAAAAAAAATGATGTGAGGCTCTAATTTATATAAAAAAATACCTAGGGTTTACAACAGGTTAAATGGGCTTTGCTGGGCCCTAGGATTTGGGTCGTTACACAATCATCCGTCAAACCATCACGTCTCAAACTGATCCAACCAAAAGCAAAGTGACCTTTCATAGGCTTGCATCAAGTGGTATCATAGCACCACTATGTAAATCGTTGTCATCTATCTTTTGGGATTTTATTTTCTGTTTTCATTTTATCTGTATGCAAGTGAGCCAACCTAAAAAAAGAAGAAGAAGATCAAAATGAAGTTTTGGGGTTTTTGTTTCTTCACTTGATTGAGTTGTTTCATAGAACCCATTGAATGGAGTCAAAACACTTGAGAGATCACAGAAAATCGTGAGAGGATGAGAGTTTTATACTTTCTTCTGTTTGTTACTGGTTTCAGGAGCAATATGCTTATGTTTAAAAGAAGAAGACGTCCTGAGAGGAACCCACATCATAATCCTTCCACAAAAACCTTGCTGGAAAAGAAACAAAGGATTTTAAGAAAAATATTCATATGCTTTTGATGAAATTGTTTATGTGCAGGAAAGGAGATGTTATGAGAGGCCACATGATAAGCCTATTGGGAGGAGCATGGAACATGTTAGGACATCTAGAGCAGAGCAAGATACTGATAATGCTCAAATTACCCGAAAAACTCTCTCAAATAAAATATTGATTGCATGACTTAGGGATTGAATCCGCAGGAAGTGTGGATCACACAATATACTTTAGGTTTATAGATTACGCTAAATAATTAATATAAAAATCAGTAAATAGATTGGTTTGTAGACTGACAGCATGTATGTTAAGGTTTATGTTCTTAATATTGTAATCTATCAAATTAACCCTACAAACTATTCTTGCCTAGAGAGGTCAAATTGCAGTACGTAAGGATCAATTAATCCACAAAGAGCGAAGGAACACAATAGATTTCTATAACTCTAATGGTTAAGATAGGTAAACTATAAATAATGGTTTTGGTTGTTGTTACGATTACAGTCCCCCGACTGAAGTTGAGCTACAAGCTTGAATTGATGCCTTACAGAGTCAAGTCACCGAGCTACATAAAGCTCGAGACGCGGCTGCAAATAACCCAGAACTTCTCTCCAAAGTTCAAGCCCTGAAGAACATGCTAAGCGAACACTCAAAGCTGCTAGATAAAAGCGGATAGAAACTCTCGCAGGTCGAAGATCAACCGGATGTAGCACCATCGTCTCTTGTTCGTTAAAGATTTCTTGGCTTTGCTACATCTCATCCTCCTTCCCAAAATGAGTCTTGCAAAGCGTCTTACTGTTATTTCCAACGCAGACTACATGTATAATGTGGTCTTATCAAGAGTAGAGAAGATTGTATACTTACTTTCATACTCTCTCCTAGCATACTCGCATTGACTCCCATCAACAACAAACCGTTACTAGCATACTCTCTCCTGTTGAAATGGTACCTAGCGATGCTATGAGTGCCGATGGTAACAACGAGGATGAGCTCAGTGAACCACTCTGTTACACTCATCATTACATGTATGTCGGATGTTGTTGTTACGCTTATCGGTAAGGACCTTCTTACTAGTGGTCAAAGGATCCATGCTGGGAACTGGTAAGATAGCACGACCTGTGTCCTTTCTCCCAACATGTATCTCATCCTCACTATGCTCATCAAAGACTCGAACGTTTAGTTGTCTCGGATCATCACCCCCAAAACTAAATCCGTAGGGTCAGGGCAAAAACTATAGGCGCCGTTATCTTCCTTGGTCCACTCACCACGCCACTGTTGGGTAATTCCAAGCTTGTGGAAACTTAACATATTATTAGATGTTTAATATGTTAAGAGATAAACACAAAAAGGAAATCTAGAATAGGAAAAGGAAGTTTTCTATTAGATTAGGTTTGTGTTTTCTATATCCCACATGTTAAAGGGAATTGTCCTTGACTATAAATATAGGTCTCATGGAGAGGTGTTCCATAAGAGATCTAGGAGAAACATTGAGAGCTTTAGTTTTGAGCAGTTTCTAAAGCAATAAGAAAAGTTGTTCTTATTATCCTTTGTTCTAAGAGATCCTTCAATTGGTATCAGAGCCTCAGGTTGGAGACTCGATCTAAGCTTTAGTTGAAGCTTCGATCCTGGTAGCTGTGAAGCAAGAAGTTCACGACACAAGATGGCTGACGTGAATAGGGCTCCACGCGCGAAGGACCTTGGATCCACATCCATCTAATGTCCGATGTTGAACTCGAAAAACTACACAGTTTGGTCGATGAGGATGAAGGTGTTACTTTGTGTTCATGATGTGTGGGACACAATAGAACCTGGTTTAGATGATCAAAAGAAGAACGATGTTGCAATAGCTCTTTTGTATCAATCTATATCCGACAATTTGATTATCCAGGTGTGAGAACAAACCGCATCGAAAGAGATTTGGAATGCCATCAAGTCACGACACCATGGAGATGATCGTGTAAGGGAGGCGACATTCGAGACATCGATGACGGAGTTCGACAGGTTAAAGATGGATGATAACGATACCGTAAACGGATTTGCTGGGAAGATATCAGGTCTAGCATCCATGGAAGCCTCGTTAGGAGAAATCATAGAAGAACAAAACATGGCAAAGAAAGAGATGGTCTTAGGAATGCCGTGTGTAACACACGAAGAAAGCGTGTGTGACACATGTCTAACAGGGAAGCAGATTAGACACTCATTCCCAACTAAGACCATGTTTCGTGCAACGAAGATGTTGGAGTTGATCCATGAAGAGGATCAAGTTTCATACGAGTGTCTCATGACCAATAAACCTAATATCGAGCAGTTGAGGATATTCAGTTGTGTAGCACATGCGAAGACATGTGTGACTCATCTGAAGAAGTTAGATGAGAAATCAAAGTGTGGAATTGAGTCGGGTTCCAATGCTTATAGAATATATGATCCAGTTGCAGCAGAGGCAATGGTGAGTAGAGATATGATATTTGACGAGAAGAAATCTTGGGATTGTTCGTCTATAACAAACCAAGAAGATTGTGAATCAAGTATGCTTAAGCTTCCACATAAGGATGATATAGAAGAATGTAATGATCAAGGTGATGATCATGAAGCTATAAATCAAGATGAGGAAGAAGAAGAAGAAGATACTGATCACAATGCAAACCCTCCAGACGATCACAAGGCGAGACTTCAGACGTTAGTCAAAGGAATGTCGAGTGTAACACACGAAGAAAGCGTGTGTGACACATGTCTAGTTGAGAAGCATATTAGACATAAGAAGATGGTCGTAGGAATGTTGTGTGTAACACACGGGGAAGGCGTGTGTAACACAAGTCTCGCAGGGAAGAAAATCAGAGATGCATTTCCGACCAAGGCCATGGTTCGTACATCAAAGCTATTGGAATTATTGCATGGAGATTTGTGTGGACCAATCACACCACCAACGCCATCAAATATTCCTGAGGCATTCTATCGGTTCAAAAGATTTCACACCGATAGAGGAGGAGAGTTTGCCTCAGGTAAGTTCAATCTAGCTTGCACCGATAGAGGAGGAGAGTTTACCTTAGCTGAGTCGAAGATGTCGAACTACTTATGGGTTGAAGAGATGGTAGCCGAGTTGGAGTCTATCACAAGAAACAAGACATGGGAGCTTGTGGATAGAACACCTGGTATTGAACCTATAAGGTTAAAGTGGATCTACAAGATTCAAGGAGCAGACGAAATCAAGATAAATGAGGAGAGTTATGCTCAAGGAATCATGTGTGACACAAAGATGGAAGTGTGTAACACGATCCACGTAGCAATGAAGTTGAGTTCAAAGATCTCAAAGGTTAGCGATGAACCAAAGATAAATGCTACAAAATACAAAAGAAGCATAGGATGTTTGGGGTATCTACTTCACACAAGACTAGGTGTGTGTTACACAGTTGGTGTACTAAGTCGATACAAGCAAACACCGGGTGTTGAACAGAAGGCCGACATCATAACCAAGCCTTTAGCAAGGATTAAGTTCAAGCAAATGAGGAGCTTAATCGGAGTTCAAGAAATTGATCTCCCTAATTCAAGTTGGAATTAAGGGGGTGATTGTTGGGTAATTCTAAGCTTGTGGAAACTTAACATATTATTAGATGTTTAATATGTTAAGAGATAAACACAAAAAGGAAATCTAGAATAGGAAAAGGAAGTTTTCTATTAGATTAGGTTTGTGTTTTCCATATCCCACATGTTAAAGGGAATTGTCATTGACTATAAATATAGGTCTCATGGAAAGGTGTTCCATAAGAGATCTAAGAGAAACATTGAGAGCTTTAGTTTTGAGTAGTTTCTAAAGCAATAAGAAAAATTGTTCTTATTATCCTTTGTTTTAAGAGATCCTTCAGCCACAATCTCACAAGCTTCCCCATCTGCCGAAAAAAAGAGTTGTAATAAGTATGGTGTATAGACAAACATCATGATCGCATGCAAGACAAAAAGGTAGAAGACATTTTTCTTAAGTTCGACAAAAACAATGTCGAAGCAACTTAAGATAATGTTATATTGACATGCATACATCATTAATGGGTAAACATTCCCCGCTTTAAATTGTAGTTCTAACTCACCTGAGTTTGGGTATAAACGGAAAAATGCATAAAAGACGATGCATGGGAAATTTGATGCTTAAGTGTGTGTCTCTCTCCACTCGCGAACACTTGTTATATAGAAAAAAGTCGATACGAGATATTTCGATTCTATAATATTTCATTTTTGTGTATGCACTTGTGTAATCTCCAAAAGATATTGTGGTTTAATGCTCTCGCACTGGTCAGTTTATATGGCTATTTTTAGATCTGCACATTCGACACATATACTTACGCCGTTTGTATATAGAGGTTAGCTCATGATTACATGCATGTAATCATTACCGAACTTTCAGCTTCATACGTAAACGAAAGAAAGAGTAGAGACACCAAGATCATTCACATCACCTGGAGCTGGGCCTCGCTTTTGGGCCAACCTTTATTCATGGATGCAAATTTCCCAATTTCTTAGTATTTCGTATGTAATTGACTCAGCAATTTTTCTACAATGTTGTAAGTTTAGAGAAAACTAGATTTTGACGGGTATTTTATTAATTATTTCTATAAATTTTTCATAAGTCATATGGTTTAATTATATAGAATACTGAACGAAATCTAAATTTTATAGAGTGTCGTAAAATGACCATTAGTTAAATATTGAAATTGTCACTCAAATATTATATATATAATTACTAAATAAGTGAAAAATATTTGTCGATGAAATTTGTACTTGTGCAAATTATATATTTACCATAATTGTTAAAAGCTAATTAATTATATTTTCCCTAGAGTTTTGTAAATATATAAAGTGGATTATTTTCGTTTCAAAATTGTGAAAGTTTCTTAAACTATCTTTTTTATGAATTTACTGAATTATAGTAGATTTTAAAATAACTGTAAAAATAATTTAGGATGTTTATTATTAATAATTTAGATCCATCATAAGAAAATTTTGAATTTGAATAATATTCTGATTTTAAATTGGAAAATATCATGGTAACAGTATATTCAAGTATACATATCTTCGTAAGGCATTAGATGTTAGGTATATTCTTTTTTTTTTTAATTTTCGGTATAACTAAATTAACTAAATTAAATGTACGGTAAATGATTCATAATTGGTCATATAATAAAATAGACAAATGACCAACTAAAATCGTTAATAATTATTTAGAGCCCAATATGTACCATTTTGATTCATTTAGTTTAATACTTTCTGAAATCCATCTTAATAAGTTGACCAAAATATCATTAATAAATAATGAGTTAGGAATACAATAAAGGGCAATTCTCCTATATATCCCTTTCTAAGTTTTTATTCCAAATATAACCCCTTAAAATTTTTGTCTCAAAATAACCCTTTGACTACAATTCATAAAAAAAAAACTGAACATTCTCTCGCGACTAAGCCCATTATACGACAGCGACAAAAATCACGAAAATGACAACGAAATCACGGCGACGGTGACGAAAACAAAGCGACAACATGAAATCACGGTTACGCTACACTACTTGAAGCTCTCTCTTCCGCCGACGAATATCGGTAAAACTCCTCAATTTTTCGTCTCCATCTCCTCTTAAGGTCTTAGATTCGTCAAGCTCGTTTATTTCGTCGAAAATACAGATTATCGAATTGCTTTACTTAGTTGGGAAGGTAAGTTTGAAAGAAATGATAAGAAACTGAAATTAGGGTCTTTGAAATTGGTATTTGAAAATAAAATTAGGGTCACGAGCCAAACAAAGAGCAATATGTGAGATCAAAGACACTAATTTTTAATTTCAAAGACCAATTTTGAATGTCAGGAAAACATTTGTTCAATTTTAGGAAATGGTTCCTAATTTTTTTGTTAATGACAAACTCTTTTTACACAGAAAAATAAACAATGGGAGACTATTTTCCTATGAGATTGGCACTTCCTCCATTGAAATATAAATTTGGGTTAGAACCGCAACAGGCAATTACAATTAATCAATTCTCAAATGTTGGTTACATCAAAATTGTCAAGGGCCTTCTCAAAGCTGAAGAATTCCAGAAACTCAAGAACAGTTTCATGGGACCTCTTATAAAACTCAGTGAGAGGCATTTGCAGTTATCTCGAAAGATAATTCATGCCTTGCTAACCAGAAGCTTATTGATAGTAAAGGAGAAGGAGTTATTTTTTCATTTTGGAGGCCAGCTTCTTAGATTCTCAATTCGAGAGTTCCATATGATGACTGGGTTGAGATGAATTGAAGAACAAAAAATACAACAAAATAACACAAAGAACTACAAGTGGAACTTCCTTGAAGGCGACCACAAACTAGAGGATGTAAAAACACAACTCGCTAAAACAAGAGAAAACTCGTATGATGAGAGATTCTTCCTTTCAATGATACTGCTTATTGAGAGCATCCTGCTACAAAGGAATGCATATTACAAGTTCCCTGAGAAAAATATGAAGAAAGCAAAAAGTGTGGAT